>JAQIFY010004903.1:0-11418 GCA_028533085.1 Varecia variegata | reverse complement strand
TCTTTAAAAAAGCAACCAATGCAATATGTTATTCACTGGCCCTATTCAACAAATAGATATTAAATAGTTTGCCTCTTTTTTGGAATGTGGTAGGATTACATTTCCTTGAAAACTTTGATTAAAGGAGATTACGTGGTTTGTTTAGATAATAAAGTGCAGGCAGAAGCGATGTGCAACCCTTCTCAGCAGAAGTTTGACTCACTACATCCTCATCCTTCTAACTCAGTGGTCATCATAGTACACATGAGAAATGAACCATGGTCTGCCTGGGTCTCTGGTAGACTGTGATCAAAAAAGTTCCCAGACAATCATGGCAGAATTTGGCACAATCATCAAATCTTTTATTCTATAAAACACTGGGATTATAAACCAGGAATTGGTTGTTTATTTGTTGCTAAAACATAAACTACTGCTTCCTGACTGATGCATAGTACCTAACAGAAGATTCAACGTAAATCAAGCCATCTTAAATACATAATATATATTTTAGAATATTTTAAAATCAACCTGATTTCCAGTGCATTCTATAATCTGGTATACAGCTAGAATTATTTCACTCTTGAACAGGAATGAATTCACAGATAGGGTTAACTGACTTTTACATCTTTGTCATTGTCAATATAACTGAAAAAAGAAACCAGAACACTGGTCACACTTTGGATTAAAAGACAATACTGAACGCAAGAAAGTGAGAGGTTTATTGTGAATTCAAGATCTATAGCAAGTCATTACATGTGCTAGAAAATCCTTATGATAACCGTGATGGGTAATTACGCCATTTCTTTATTCCTTTCTTCAATGTCAGTGCTATTTGAAAATATCCTGATGGTCTGAGAAAGTAAAATCTCTCTTGAGAATAATTTTCCTCAGTTATATTGCACAAAGGAAATCCTATGTACATTGTGTTTCAGAGCAATGGTGAAGAATTGCAAATTTCCCTAGATAATCAACCAGGGGTCCATGAGAGGAGATATATCATTGAAGAGTACTTTATGCTTCTTTTTCAAGATAAAAGTCCTTTAAGCTGCAAATAGGATTAGATAACTGACAAATTAACTGAAACACAAAGTAAGGAGACTATTTCAACCAATATAATAATTTTTCTTTCATAGAAATAATTATCTATGATAATTCTTGAAGAAACAAGTGATAAATGTAGCTTATTTCTATGCAAAATATGAAAACGTAATTTGTAGTGTTTTCCATTCTATTTGTATTAAGTACTTAGAAATAGAAATGGTAGATATTATCAATATATATATGTACATACACACACTTTTCTAATTTCCCTCCTTGATCTAATTATTGTATATTTTTAAAAATTTTATGAGATCTTCAAAAGCAAGGAAAGATAATCAAATCAAAACACACCAGCATCATATGTGTTGTCATCTCTGATTTGACAGTTTTGATGCAATTTCATTCTGATTTAATTTCATATAATAACCCTAACTTAAATGTGTGCATATGGGACTGGGAGACAATAAGCAAAGACAACCCTTTTCTATTTTGATAAACATAAGCAAATGAGTTCTTCATGTACGTAGCATACCTGCCATTCATATTATATACCATACTTTCATTACATCTTTCCGCATTTTTTCTCCTCTCTTTTCCCACCTTTCCTTTCTTTGTTTCTTCTCCGTCTTCTCCTTTCTTATTAAATATTGAAAGGGTTTTATTTCCTTATTTTCTGTTCATGTTAAGTACATCATATCAAAGGTAAACATTTGAGGCAAAAGAGGAGTGCCTTTTAGCTTCCTAGTTCATAGTAATCATTTTCTCCTCAGGGCCCAGTCCACCCTGACTTCTTTGACTTCTCATGATGATTTATGATTCTACTGTGTATTTTTAATAATCTATACTGAGATATTTATTCTGACATCTAATTTCTTCAGGTTTGAATCCCAACGCCCCACTTACTGAAGTGTTAATTTAGAAACACCTTTTAGCTGGAAATGAGCACTTTTTACTCTTCGGTAAAGTGAAAGTGGTTTTCCTAACACATGATATAGCTGTAGAGATTAAAGAAGAGACATGCAAATTCAAACATGGTAATTGGGTTTTGGTAGATATTAAACTAATGCTCTCTCTCTCGCCACCATAAGGTTTGAGACCTAAAGTAGGGCTGACTCTTCTAGGTAACAGTTGATGACTTTGTCTTCGGAGTTTATTTTAGACAAGAAACTTTCTAGAGATGTTTGGAAGAGTAAATAATGCATAGTGGGTGTGATTTTGATTTTTTGCAACAAAACTGCAAAGACATTTGCTTTTATCACCTAAGAATGCGGTCAATCAAGAGTGCAGTACAATTGGTGATCATAAAACAGAGTCAATCTGTCTCACAGGAAAATCAGATTGTGCCTTATGTTATCCATCTCTTAGAAATTGTTTTAGACAAGTTAGCTTCTTGAATAATTGGACATTGACTTTCTCATAATGAATTTTAGTTAAAAACCTATTAGAACAATACATTTTGTTGAAATTTGTGTATCAAAGAGCTGTGTAACAAAAATGTCTAATTCTATAATAACAAAATATGTGACACCTGTCTGAATACATTTCCAAAATAATTAATATATGGAGTAACATTTAACTTTACTTATATCTAAAGCTATAGTGATGATGATCTCATGGTTGACAGCCTTATGATATAAAAAGTGACATGGCACACTGGGTTTTCTTTGAAGTATAATTCTGACATTTATTTTGAAAATACCAGTAGTAATGAGAGGTCATACAGCCATAATTCAGATTTCTAAAGCAATCAGTTTATATAAATTGTGGCTCTGCTTTAAAGAATAGTGACTTTTCTCATTTGGGCTCTCAAATGAGTAAAAGTGTTGACACTTTGTAGTTGTTTTCACAGTTTTTCTTTGTTTAAAGTATAAAATATGTTTAATGCTAATATTTTAATTAAACTTTTATTTGAGATAACTATATTCACTTGTGAACTATATTCACAATGTGAATTGTGCCGCCATAAATATTTGAGTGCAGATGTCTTTATTATAGAATGTCTTTTTTTCCTTTGGGTACATCTCCAAGTTATTTTCCACAGGGGTGTATTAATTTGCAACCTCACTAGAAATATACATAATGTGTTCCTGTAGATGCCCTTAATGAAGTTAAGGAAGTTCCCCTTTATTTCTATTTTTCTGTGAGTTTTTATCATGAATTGGTGTTGAATTTTGTCACATAGTTTTTCTGCATCAATTTATATGATCATGTGATTTTTTTATTTAGCATGGTAATATAGTAGATACATTGATTGATTTTTGAATGTTAAACAAGGCTTATATACCTGGGATAAACCCCACTTGCTCATGGTGTATTTTTTTATATATTGCTGAATTCCATTGATCAGTATTTTGTTAAGGATTTTTGCATCTGTATTTATGAGAGATGGTGGTCTGTAGATTTTTTTCTTTGTAGTGTTTTGTCTGGTTTTGTTATCAGGGTAATACTAACTTCAAAATGATTTGGGAAATGTTCCTTCCTCTTCTGTTTTCTAAAAGGGGTTGTTTAGAATTGGTGTTAATTTTTTTTTAAAACATTTCATAGAATTCTCTCATGAAATCATCTTGACCGGTCCGGTAGTGGGGGAGGGGGGTGGTAAACCCACAGTTAACGGAAACGGGGCACACTGTATGGGGGAAGGACACACTTGTAGGCCTGACTTGGGTGAGGAAAGGGCATTATATGTAACCAAAATGTTTTTACCCCATACTATTCTGAAATAAAAAAATTAAAAAAGAGTATCTACAAAAAATATTACAGTTAGCATCATGCTTTTTTTTTTTAATTACAGCATATTATGGGAGTACAAATGTTTAGGTTACGTATATTGCCTTTGCCCAACCTGAGTCAGAGCTTCAAGTGTGTCCATCCCCCAGATGGTGCACACCGCACCCATTAGGTGTGAATATACACATCCCCTCCACTCCTCTCCCATCTGCCCGACACCCGTTGAATGTTATATTACTATATGTGCACTTAAGTGTTGATCAGTTAATACCAATTCGACGGTGAGTGGTGAAACACTGAATCCTTTCCTCCTAAAACCAGAAACAAATCAAGGACATCCCTTCTCATTGCTCTTATTCAATAATGTTAGAATTTCTAGTCATTTCATTAAGGTAATGAAAGGAAATAAATAACATACAGATCATAAATGAAGACACAAAACCACCAGTAATTTGTAGAAGATATGATTGCCTATGTAAGAAAAAAATCTCAAGAAATCAACAAAAACCTCCTCAAACTAATAAGTGAATTCATCAAGGTCTCAGCATACAAGATAAAATACAAAATTCAATCATATTTCTATATACTTATAGTAAATATGTGAACATGGATTTTAAAATATCATGCCATTTACAATCTCTTAAAAATATAAAATGGTTAGGTGTAAATCTAATAAAACATGTATGGAACTTGTATGCAGAAAACTGCACAATACTGATTTAAAAGAAAAAAAAGGTTTAAGTAAATGAAGAGACATCCTGTGATCATGAATTAGATGACTCAATATAGGAAATATGTCAAATCTCCCTAAATTAACATTGCTTTTCTTTTGAAAATTAGTCTCCATAACTCTTAAGGGAGCAATAATTTTGAGACATAGATGTTTTTAATGCCATGTTTATATTCAGTATTTTCTAAGGGATACCATGCAATCACTTCTTTGAAAAATAATGTGAAAAACATTATTGTACCTTTTATATGAGTATAATTTAAAACTTTGATTGATTTCTAGAACAAACATGAAGATAGAATTAGAATGTCACTGATAATCTCAAATAAAAAAAGAAGACATGCTTGAATTGTAAGAGGAGATGTAGTATTTTTATAAACAAAGCACACAATGAATTGGTATTCATGATTTCACATGTGTTGTCTTTGAACTCTAATAAAAGAGGAGAATAAATTACATTAATATCATTCTTAATATTTATTAAAATGTGCCCCCTAAATCTATAAACATCAAAATCCATACTGGATACATTTTCACATTTTATTCATTTTTTAATAATAAATAATTAAGGAAGATGTTATTCTCATCTTAAGGATGAGGAAACTGGGACTTAGGGAGCTGAGGTGATGTTCCCAAGGGCACCAGTTTTATAGTGGTAGAAATAGAATTTAAATTCCAGTTGTTTGGCTTGAAGAAATCTAGTGCCCTTTTAACTAAAATCATTTCTTCTGATAGTTACAAAATGTCTAAATATGTTTGTAAATATAATAGAATTTTGCTCCAAAATTTAAGTTATTACCAATATAAAATTTTAAATTTCTGGGATCACAGATAAGATGAGGCATCATTTAAAAGTTCTGAATGGCTGTATTCATGATGATGAGAAGTTCATCTTTTAATCTGGGAAGCTTGGCTAGAATATGTAGTATGGACTAAGCTATGTATATTGTATAAAAGGCTGTGGTAAATGTAAGATCTGGCACCAAGGGACTTAGAATGTGGTTAAGAATACAGACATATAAGCATGCAGATCTATGAGCATATTTTAATAATCAAATGAGTTAGTTAGTTAATAATCAAATGAGTAGACTTAAAACTTCATTAGAAATCCAAAGCCCCTGCTAAGTAGTTTGGTGGCTTTGAACAAGTTACTTAATCTTACTGACATTTAGTTTTTTCACATGTAAAATGTGGGTGAAGTTAATATCTACTTTATGGATAGTTTTGAGGAATACATTCTAAGAATGGTTTTAATGGTTTCAAAAGGTCTGGGCCTTCTGGAGGCTCCAGGAAGAATCTGTTCCTTTTCGTATTCTAGTTTCTAGTGACTGCAGGCTTTCCTTGGTTTTTGGCTGTTTCATTCCAGTTTCTACCGTCCTGGTCATGTTGACTTTTCTTCTGTAGTCAAATAACTCTCTGCCTCCCGCTGATAAGAACATATGTTATTACATTTAGGGGCTCACTTGGTTAATCCATGGTAATCTCCCCATCTTAATCTTCAATTTAGTCACATCTGCAAAGTTCTTTTTGCCATGTCAGTGACATTCAAAGTTTCCAGGGATTAGGACCTGTGCATCCTCAGGGTCATTTTTCATGCTACCATACATTCATATGTATATGTGTAGTCTCACTGAATCCTCTGAATATCCATATCCAACAGGTAGTCTAAGTATGCATTTTATGTTTGAGAAAATAGGGAAACAGAAAGATTAAATAATCTATTGGAGGTAACACAGTAAATTGCAACACTAAAATTAGATCCTCAGAATTCTGACTCTAGCAACCATTCCTATACCTATATCGTGTGACCATGCAAAATAAAATCATTAGGTAAATCAAGCAGCCAAAAATAGCCTGTCATGAGAAAGTCATAATGGATGTGAGGTAAAACATATGCACGAGAACACAAAAGTATAAAAAATTGTATTTCAATTTTTAGAACCATCAATCTACACACAATATGACAAAAATGTATTTATGATAACATAACAGAATGCAAATGCTATCCAACCTACCATTTTATAAAATAAAAAGAAATAGAAATGGAGAGAAAATTTTGATAAAAGGATAGAAGGGACAATTGCTTTTCTTGCTATGTGAGAGACAGGAGATCCTAAATAAATGTCAGTAGAACAAAAGATAGAGATAAGGGTTCATTCTAGAGTCACCAAGTTAATGAAAGAAGTACAAATTTGTGATATAACAACGAAAGGTTGAAAAAGGGAGAAAAAGAAATGAAAAAAAAAGCTGTCTGCTCTGTTGCAAAACAGGATTAAGTAGACAATGTTTAAAAATAATAATTAAAAAAAACTGAGATAAGCATACTTTTTAGAGATGTGCCATTAGGTACAATGTAAGAAATAAGCAAAATCGGTTACATTTGATGCCCTCAAGAAGTGAAGTTATGGATGAGGGTGGGGTGAGAATAGGACACTCCTGTAGCATGGAGGAGCAAAATGAAGATGCAGAGTGTAAAACTCCTTCAAACCTTGAATACTGAAAGGAAATGTGATGAGAATCTCTGTTTTCAATATAGAGCTTAATATAAAATGTATGCTTTAACTGTGACATTGTTTTTTCTGGTAGTTAATTCCTTGCCACTGAAGTTTCAGAATTATTTTGGAAAAAAACAAAACAAAACAATCTTTCCTAATATTTGTAAAATTTGAGGCCAAAGGAACAGAATGAAATACTCGTGCCACGTATGTAAATGCTTAGACATTGTAAACAAAACTAACAAAACAATTTATTCATATTGTCTCAAAAGGCCAGGTTCAAAGTAGACTTATCTGACTCCCGGAAGCTCAAAGCCTGACCTTGAATGAGGCTTCAAGCAGAGATTCTCACCTACCTTCACCTTGCCCTTCCTGCCATGTGGAGGATCTTGCTTGTATGTGCAAAAGCTTTCATGTACAAAGGCCTGTGTGTGCAAAACTCCAGCCTCATGTTCAAGCACCCTGCACTATAAACTGCTGCCCCTTGGCCACTAAGATGGCTCACAGCTTGTTTTATAGTGAATTTTAAGTATTTGATATGAATCATGATTGTATTTTCAGAAGACCAACTGATTTTGTTTTACTAATATTAAATGAGATTTCTCTTCTTTTTTTCTCTCTCCTTCCCTCCCTCCCTCCCACTCTTCATTTATCTCCTAATTCTTTTTGATTCCTCCTTCAAAATAAATAGATATTACTATATTTCAATCACCAAAATAAATCTAGGTCTAATGGAAGATCTAGTGGCTACAGACACTGAAAACAATGAACAGACACAGGATACTTTGTTGTCAAAAGTGTTCTGTTATTTAATATTGGGTCAATATACATAGTGTTACACACCTACAAAAAATCAAAAATGTTCATTTAATTTCAGGAAATGTAACCTTTAGCAAACTCCATAGAAGTTTACTTAAGAAGTCTACTTAAAAAACAAGTTTAAATTCAGTATTGCCGTAGTTTATTACATGACAAAATGTAAGGGGAAAGAAAACGTTCTCTTGTGTAAATGGATGAGACACTGTGACAGAGCTAATTAGGCTATTGGGAGAATTTATGCACAGCTAATAAGAAGCAGAGCTAAATGTTGTCTTAATTTACCCTCAAGCTCACAAAAAAGTTATTCATTCAAGTTGCACTAATTGAGCCAACAACCACTAACCCCTCTTTTTTGAATACATTCCCATGCTAACATATAGAAACCAAGCTTTCTCAAAGAGCAAAATCTGTTTAGTTTTGTTTTCCTGTGCATCTTTGAACATGCATCCAAAATGCATTGCACTTAAAGCGGACTTAGGAAATTCAGAATTGCTTTTCTATGTATAGCACTCTGATTATTGATTTTACATTTTAAGATGGCATAACACAGGCTAAAAAAAGTTCAATAATAAGCGCCATTATCAAGTGGGGTTAAACAGGTACTCTCAAACAATGTTTCTGAGAATGTGAATTAGAACAACCCTTGATGTGGAACAATATCTTTAAAACTCAAAAATGTTAATATTCTTTGATTCACTTCTAAATATTATATATCTCCTTTAGAAACACGTGCAGAGATGTGCAATGATGATATTATACAAAGAAATTTATTAAAATATAATAAACCATATTTTACGTAAAAGACCCTTAAAAGGACATTGCTTTACATCTTGTATTATATCTACAAAAATTGTTGATGATTTATGTATACCAACTCAGAATTAAGTCTTCGAAATTGGGCATGATATTTACATCTGGGAAGATATATATCAAACTTCTAACTATGGCTCTTTTTATGGTGAAACCAGATGGATTTTTATTTTCTACTTCATGAACCTCTTTATTGTTTGAAGAGTTTATTATATTAGTTATATGTTATTTTTGAGATAAGAAAATTATTTTAATCTTATATGATAAAGGATTTAATTTAACTTTTATGATAAAAGCTGAATAATATCACTTGATGTTAAAAATAATCATACCAAAAATTAAAAACAATGGATTGGTAAAAATAGAATTCAGGAAGGTTTTTATATTAAGCACCGATGGAATGATGACGATCTACAGTGCTAGATAGAATCTATTGTCATGATCATAGTTTATATTGGATAGTAAATTCCAAGTCATTAGTTGCATTATTAAAAATAGATTGTATTTAGAGAAAAGGAAGCCACTCTTTAACCAATAATTTTGATTAGTCCATTTCCATGGACCTCAATGACTTAAGAAAAAAAAAGTTAAAAAAATATTGTTAATGAAACCAATGCCCTAAAATATTTTTAATATATTTGTTTTTCACATTAAAGACTTTCTGTTAAACCCCACACTGTATACACAAAACAGAAATGAGAAATATGAGTAAGTATTCCAAAATGTTTGTAGTAATTTTCTATAGATGGTATGCCTAGACTTCAAGTTTTCAGTAATCTCCTTTTTCTAAATTTTAAAACTTTCTATAATAAGCATGTGTGATACTTTCACAAATTAAAATATTCTGTGAAATATATTTTCCATTAAGAAACTTCAAAAATATAAACTAGAAGGTGTTTTTGTAGACACATTTGGAGAAGGTTATTAAAACTTTCTATCTGCAATTTTCTCTTCTATTCTTTTTGATATTGTACAATAGAGACTAAGGAAAGAAAATGAATTCTCTTTACCACAAATTTTAGTTACAGTTAAAATGAGTGTTTAATAATGTGTGCAGAATGTCTCTACCATTGACCACATGCCAAGGTCACTTTAAGCACTTTTATTTCTCTGGAGGGATTTCACTCAAGCTGTCATTAAAAAACACAAAACTGAAAACCAAAACAAATAAACAAAGAAACCATATAACACAATTAATTCTTACCTCTGACTCAACAGAATCATGATCTTCAAATATTAAATAAGGTTCATGAGAATATGCTATGTCATAGTCACTACAAACTACCAATTTGATTTCTATAACTATGGGGTGAGAAGCAGAGGCACTTGGTGTGTATATATATGGATATTAGTGTATACAATAATATATATATTCCCTAAAGCACTGTGTGATAAATGCATGTAGCAAAAATATATGGCATTTTGCCTTTGGAGAATTCTTTGCCTAGGGAAATAAGGCATACGATCAGATACAGTGCACTATGTCAAGTGCTGTAACAGAGATATCTATAAAGCTGAATGAAATTTTGATGAAGCTGATGTGGGTAAGCAGCCTTCACAGAAGTACAGATAATAAATTTGGGTTTTCAAAGAAGATAAGCAAATTTTTTTCCAGATTGGGTCATAAGGACATGGCATGTCTGCAAGGAATTTCAACATATGCAGAGTCACAATACCAGCAATTACCTATTCATAAATAAATTTAACAATATACATATTTTTAAGATCCTAGCCTTTGTAAAATACTCTGTTAGGTTTTGAGATTTCCATGATGGATAATGCATGGTTTATAATGTTTTAAGAATAATGAGTCTGTGAGGGGAGGGCAATGTGGAAAAAGATACATGGTATAATTTTATAAGTTTCTATGACAATGCTCTATGTTCTACATGATCTATTAGAGCAGAGGGGAGAGAGTGACTACATCTTTTCTGGGGAACCTGGACTGTTTTTCTGAGGAATTGACTTTGTATTGGACCTTGAAAGAAATGTTGGTCTATACAAATACACCAGTCAGGAAAAGGCGGAAAGAGGTCAATATTTTCTTAATGGAATAGTAGGGGTAAACGTATGGAGTCCATTGCCTGCCTGGTCTCTCAACTATTTTCCTCATGCATCCAGGCTCTTTACATTGCACAATTACAAAGGGTACATTCACATTACACTTATTGCTGGCACACAGAAGCCCTGAATGCATTAATACCAACAAAAGAAAGAAAAAAGTGTATGAAACCTCAATATAAATTTATTTATATATTTATGAATAATATACATCTATTATATTTCTACTGATACCCTATGGGGAATTTTTTTTTATTTCAGCTTACTATGGGGGTACAAAAGTTCTGGTTAAATGTATTGCCCATGCCCCTCCCATCCCCCCGAGTCTGAGCTTCAAGCGTGTCCATTCCCCAGACAGTGCGCATCGCACTCAACATGTAGGTATACACCCATCCCCTTCCCCTACCCCCCAACTCTGTCCGATACCCAATTGGTGTTATTTCCAAATGTGCACTTAGGTGTTGATCAGGGAAACCAATTTTCTGGTGAGTACACGTGGTGCTTATTTTTCCATTCTTGGGATACTTCACTTAACAGAATGGGTTCCAACTCTCTCCAGGAGAACCAAAGAGATGTCGTATCACCGTTATTTCTTATAGCTGAGTAATACTCCATGGCATACAAATACCACATTTTAGTAATCCATTCATGAATTGGTGGACATTTGGGTTGTTTCCACATCTTAGCAATTGTGAATTGTGCTTCTATAAACATTCGGGTGCAGGTGTCTTTATTATAGAATGACTTATGTTCTTC
>JAQIFY010004902.1:0-11418 GCA_028533085.1 Varecia variegata | reverse complement strand
ATGAGCTGCTCACCTAGTGGCAGCCGATTCATGTGACTGCTGTGAGGACTAAAAGCGGTCGTGTTGAGCGAGGACCCATGCACAGCCCAGCACAGAGTATGTGCAGTGACTATAAGCTGCCTCATCCTCATCTCCACCCACATCAGCTGTCAATCAATCCATCAATGCTGAGTATTTGTTGGGTGCCAGTTAAGCGCCCAGCACAATGGGACTTCAAAGGATACAGACACATATGCCAAGGTCGCTGCCTTGAGGGAGCTCCCAGGATAGTGGAGAAACTGAGATCATTTGAACAGAGAGAGGAAATGCTTCAACCCAGAGACAGAGTAATGTCACCACTGGCTGCAGCATGGGCCTTCACAGTCACCCACTTGGTACCACTACTTCCTGGCTAGATGACCTTGATCAATGACTTAGCCCCTTTCAGTCTTGGTTTCCCTGCCTGTAAAATGAGGAAAATAACATCTATCTCATCGGGCCGTTGTAAGGATTAAATTAAACTAAGTGATTAAATTAAATGAATATGGCCCTTATCAGTTGTATAACCTCACATGTAAAATGTGGATAATCATTGACCTACCTTATCAAGATGTTATGGAGATTAAATCTATTAATACTCAAAAAGCTTTTCAAATAGTGTTATGTATGTGTTAGCTATTATTACTCTCTAGAATGTAAGCTCCCCAGGGGAAGGATTTGGGTGTGTTTTAGGCATGGATACATTCCCAATAGAACACGGCCTGGTAGATAGTACATAAATATTAGACGAGTGAATGAATGAATTGTTGAATGCTACAGGAGGACAGAGCCATTCCAGGAAGGCTTCCTGGAGGAGGTGACGCAGAAAGGTGAGTAGGGGTTGTCCATGCCGAGCAGGTGGGGAGGGACATGCCTGCAGAGGAACCAGTTCAGGAAGGGCACAGGCAGGAGAGAGCACGATGTCACAGGAAACCTCGAGCAATCTAGGATTTGTAGAATAAAAAGTCCAAGTCAGGCAGAGGCAGGAGATGGAGGCTCTCTCCCAGATGGTCCGGTGATTGAATACAACCTAGAAAACGTATGCAAAAGAAATGCAAACATTTGAAACAAACGACTTCCATCAGCCCCTCTGGAGGCCTCCCAGTCTCTGGGCTTGATCCAAGAGAGCTCCAGAAATAGCGTTTCCCATGAGCCCTTCAGCTCTGGGGAGCGTCCCGTGACATGGGACCCTAACGCATGTGTCTGCAAGATTTCCAGCCCACTCGGAGAGCCAGGCAACCATGCCTGTGAACTCTGACCCCGTCAATCCCTGCAGGGGCTGGGGAAGCATTTACATCTTCAAAGGTCCTGGTAAATGTTAGCCAGCAGCCCCCTCCCTGCCCCCAGCCCCCACCACCTCCCCTCTGGGCCACCGGGGGTCAGGGACTAGGGTCGCACCTGGCCAGGCCTGTGTCTCACCCACGGAGTCATCCCTCCCTTCCCCTCCCCCCACACGCTGGGGCCTGGGGCTGGGAAGACATCAGCTGGCAGAGAAGGGACCCCGTAAGGAAGGCGCGGGACACCGTCTACGGGGCCTTTGGACACAGGCGCCCAGGGCGGCCACCCCAGATGAGTTCTGGGCTCTGCATCAGGCTGGGGAGCAGGACAGGCCTCCAGACCAGGCTCAGCCCCAGTGACTGCCCCATCAGGCAGGTTTCAGTGACCTCTCCCTGACCCCAGCAAGCTGCAGTCCTCCCTCCGGTCTGTTGGAGGCAGGGAGGCCTGTTGACTGTCACCAGACTCCTTTGACGCGGAGGCTAGTAAGAGCCGGGACGGGAGGGTCGCTCCTGTGTCGGAGCGCAGGGCAGCACCCCTGCCTCGACTCCTCCAGCCAGCCCCCGAACCCCCGCCAGAACGCGTGAGGACGGGGCTCCGGGCCCAGAAAGGCAAAGGGACGCCCAGGCCCCCGGGGCCACCGCACTGGCCACTGGCATGGGCCCCACCTCTCAGATGGCTCTAGTGACATTGTGGCCTCCACTCACAGCCATGAGCAGGGCTGTCCTGTCGTGTGACAGATGAGCATGTAGGAGTATCCCCTCCCCCCCGCCCCCCGAGGCAGGCCCTTGCCATGGCAGAGCTGGGACTGGAGCCCCGAAGTTGGTGGCTCTGAGCTGCCACCGTAGACCTGTGCCCCTTTGGGGACGATTATCAGCCGGTGCTGGCAAAAGGGGCTGTTCCAGTGGCCCCCCCAGGCCGGGCCTCCCTGCCCACTCTCTGCCCCTGCACCGCAGCGGGGCTCCCACGGCCCCTCCCTGCGGGGGGCAGGCACAGGCAGGCTTAGCAGAGGCAGGACTGTCGCCTCAGCTCTGCCCCAGTCATGAGCTGTGTGGCCTGGGAAAATCATGCACCGCTCCATGCCTCGGTTTCCCCACCTGCAAAGCAGAGGGGGAGAAGGTCTCTAAGATCCCTTCCAGTTCCAGCCTCTCTGATTGCAGGTTTCACTGCCTCTAGCTGCTTCTACCCACAGCCCCTCCTAGAAACCCTGCCATTCTTCTGCTCTTACCACAAGACTTTGTAGCCAGGGGGGTCATCCCGCATAATCCTTTTATTTAAAAAATGAGAGAGCGATTCCAGCGACAACCTTGAGTGAGATGCCTGAGGGCAGCGCCAGGCCTGGGACCGGGGTCTCCCAGCACTTTGCTCTCTCCGCTGCGCCAGCCCTGGCTCGGAACCCAGGGAAGCCGCCGCCTCCGAGGGTGCAGACCCCATTCTTTGCCTGCATCCAGGACCTCCCTGCCCCCCGCCTGTGCCCTAACCGTCCCCAGGGCCACCTCCCTCTTTAGCAGATGCGCTGGCTGTCCCCAGCAAGGCCGGGCTCAGTCGGGAGGGCTCTGCACAGCTCTCCCTGACTCTTCCTTCCCCCCAAAGCACCCCCCCAGCCACCCCCTTGTCTGGCTTGTCACTTCAGCTCTCCCCCCGTCTTGAGTGTACGGCCTCCCTGCCTCCCCTGCACGCACACGGCCATGCAGTGCACTGGCCCAGGGCCAGACGTGGCACCTGGCACCCTGCCCCTTTCCAGCCACATGGTCTCCCCCATGCCTCAGTTTCCTCTTATAAAAAGAGAGGATAACAAGAGTTGCTACCCCAGCCAGGATTACCTCTGTAAATACACGCAATTCCTTAAAACGCTGCCTGGCACATAATATATGTGTGTGTGTGTTACACTCCATGCATGTATTTTTCCAGTTGGACTATAAGTTTCTCCAAGTGCAAATATAATAATGTATTTCTTGCTAACTTCCAGAACTGTGGTGACGTGGGTCACGACAGAGGCATTCAGAACTAGATGAACAGGGTGGCTCAACGTTGGGGTGAACTGGCTCGTGACCCGAGAGTGGTTTCGGGACCTGGGAAAGGCACATCGTCTCCTTCCAGGGCATTCTCCAAACCTTGAAGTTTCCCCGTAAAATTCTGAGTGCCCTTCCCTTCTCCTGTCGCCAGTAGAGGCCCCAAATCCTCTTGGTTCACCTGCCCCCTCCAGCCCCCCCCCCGCAGACAAAAGGCTTGCAGGTGATTGATGATGACAGTGACCCACCACTGACCCCTCAACATCCACTGCCGCCCACGGGGGGCGCTCAGCCCCGCGGCCAGCACTGCCGTTTGAAATGCAGACGCCCCACCTGGTGGGTTTTCTTCCACGTGCCAAGTGGAACCTTTGATGCGAGCCCTCCCCAGTTCTCCCGGAGGTCTGGGTCCTGGAATCGCTGCTGACAGCAGCCCACCCACCTGACTGCCTTTGGCTGGCTGGGGCAGGAAGTGAGACGGATCTGGGTTCAAATCCTGCCTTTTGAGCACATCTGCAAATGCTGCGTTCCTCCCAGAACCTCAGATTCTTTATTGTGAAGACAGGACATAAGGCATATCCCAGACAACCGCTGGAAGGATTAAATTGGATGATATTACATATAAATATGCTTTTGGCACCGTATTGGCACATCATAATCACTCAGTGCATGCTAGCCACTGCGAGGAGGAGGAGAGGAAGTTATTATATTAATAACAGGAAGGCAAAGGGGTGTCCATGAGGACCAACTTTGGCTCTGTTCCGTCCCCCTTCTTCCTCTTATAATGACCTCTCTGATCTTCCTGCCCCTAGAATGGGGACATCCCAAGCATCGTCCTTTTTCCTTTTATATACACATACACACACATGTGCACACACATACACATACACATATGTACACATACACACATATACATACACACATGTGTACATGCACACGTGTGCATGTGCACACATATACACACGTGCACACACGCACACACGCACACACATACACACTGTCCTATCCACAGCTTTTATGTAGCTTTCCCTCTGCCCAGAGCGTCTCTCGCTGACTCTCGGGGACAAGCCAGCGCATGGGGCTGTCTCCTCGCTTCTCAGCACCGTTGGTCATTCAGGCTATTTGCTGACTGGGCTCACGTCCCCTACAGCTGAGCTGCCAGAGACTTGCTCTCCTTACAAAAAAAAAAAAAAATCTGTTTCCACTAAACCACTGAGCATGTCACATGTCATCATTGTAAAGCCATTTATTTACTCATTTTCTTCAGTTTATTTGCCTAGTCCTCAAAAAATATTTGGTTGATGTGACTTCCCGTAACTACCCGTCGGGGCCGGCTGAGAAGCATCGAACCCTCTGCGCTGGGAGACCCGCCGCGGCTGCGCCCACCACCAGCTTGAAACAGGCGCAGAGCAAAGGGACGCGCAGAGCAAAGGGACGCGCAGCGCAGCCGGTCCCTGCGACTCACCAGGTCTCGGTGAAGTGTGGCCGGCCTACAGCAGTTACCTGGAGAGGGGACTGCGCAGAGGTCTGAAGCTGGTGGCAGCCAACAGGGCCAACGAAGGCTCCGGCACCACGCAGGGACCCAAGGAAGAGAGCACAGACACACCAGCATCATCGGGGCCACTTACGGTGGGTACCGCTGTGCGTGCAAAGAGGGGAGGCAGACTGGGGCGAGCAGGACAGGGGCATCGCTGTGCATTCGGGAGGAAGGGAGGTTTGGCCCACCTCGGAGTCCCAGCCCTGCAGGCCACACGCCCCTCCCTCCCTCCCTCCCGCTCTCCGTATCTCTCTCTTTCTTCCTCTCTCTCCCTTTCCCTCTTTCTCCTTATCCCCCCCTCAAACCTCACTCCTGGGGACTTCAGTGACAGCAGAAAGCAGACTTCCCGTGCTCCTAATTGCAAGGGAATGAGATCCGGCGATGAGAGCCCGGGGAAGAGAAAATGGCAAAGCCGGGACGAGACGCCCGGTTCAGAGAGCGTCAGTGAACACCTCGGAGACGCAGCCTGCCCTGGAGAGGCCAGGGTGAGGGACGAGATTTTTCCAGGCCTCCATTCCAGGAAGCTCCTGGGACAAAGAGATTTCCCCTGCAAGGGCCCCCTGGGTGTGACTGCGTCTCTGTCCCCGGTTCCTACATCCCAGGATGCTCGGGGCAGGCGACAGGGGCCTGGCCGTCGGGGGCCGGGAGCTGGGAGGATGAATGGGCGTCAGACGCATCCATCCCCCCCAGCAAAGCGAGACCAGGGGCAGGAAGGAAGGGGCAGAGGGAGCTCCCCCAGCCGGAGTCGCTGCCTTAAATTACAGGGGCTGGAGGATGATTAACAGCCCTCGTGGTTTTCTGCTTCGCAGCCATTACTCACTCCGAACCCGGGGCTTCTCGGTTACATAGCCCCGCGCAGGCCGACCATTTTTTCCATCGACTGAAAACACATTCTGACTGAAAACAAACTTTGGATCCCCGAGGCTTGGCAGGCCCTGGGTCCTTCTCCGTATTTAATCAACGGGAAGCTAAACACTTTCAATCTGTGATGGCTCATTTGGACGGGGTCTCGGGGCTTTTGCTCGGTGCCAGATATAATAACTCTCCTCTCTCTTTTCTAAGGCCTATTTTATAATTTTGCTGTTTTTCAATGTCAAGCCCGTCTTTTGAAGAATTTTTATTGGATTTCCTGCTAGACTTCAACGAGGATTTTTCTTGCTTTGGCAGAAATATCAAGCAGAACAGGGGAAAAACTCAATCGTCATCTTGGAAAGTCGTGGGGAGGGGGGGCTTTGTCTGTTTGCACACAGACAGGTTTCTGGAAGGCCAGAGCCCCCCTTGCCAGCTTCGAGGGGCCTCTGGCTTCTGCGTTGTGGGTGGAAATTGACATGGCAAGGCAGATGGATGCGGGAAGGGAGAGGAGGTGGGAGAGGAGAGGAGAGGAGAGGAGGTGGGAGAGGAGAGGAGGGGAGGGGAGGGGAGAGGGCAGGAGCCATGGCACCGCCGGGGACAAGCCACAGTGCCACCAGGCACGCCTGTTCACAAAAACTGCTGGGGCGCCGAGAGATGGGGAGACGGTGCCCACTCGGGGGGCAGCGGGCAGACTCTTACCCAATAGCTCAGGCCCCTCAGAGCTGGTGAAACCCCAAGGAGAGGCAGCAGGGCCACGTCCCGCCCGGGGGCCCCCATTCCACAGCCATGTGCCTGCTCAAGGCAGTGTTCAGACCTTCCTGTTTCCTCACAGAGATTATTCCCCGGAGGAAGTCGCTTGCCAGTGAGTGACAGCTTTTGTTTGCCCATGTTTTCCTCTCTCCCAAGAGTCGACTTCCAAAATACACCAGGACGTTCCGCACTTGCCTTTCTTTTCTTTTGGAGAGGGGTGGGAGTCTCTGCACCGTGTCATCCACAGAAGAGAAGTGGTTCTTTGACCACTGGGGAGGGAGGGGCGAGAACCCCCTGATGACTCCCCTTTTCTGTTGTATTTTCCAACATTTTTTTCCTTTTCGTGGTGAGATGTTACATAACCACACTTCACACCTCCTTGGCCACTTCCCGCCTACCACCGTTGGCTTCTCAGTGAGCAGAACTTTCCCACATGTCATCTCATCTTTTTATTCCCACAACCAGCCATAGAGCTCGGGGCACGTACTGGAATTGCCATCTTAGAGGCGAGTGGACAAGACTCACAGGTCAAGTGACCAGCCCAAGCCTGGTGGTAGGAAGTGGCCAAACCAAGGTATGAACCAAGCTGAGCACCTTTTTCTGCCAGATACAAGATGTCTTTGCTGCAGGGGAGCTCCCTGCAGGAAGGCCCCTCCTTGTGGCAGGCGGAGGTCCCCAACTTAGGTTCCCTGGAACAGAAGACACTGCAAGTTGAGACATCGTGGCAACTTTTACCGCGTCCACAAATTGTGGAACAACTTCTCTTCAGGCCGGACCCCCGGACCAGGCTTCCAGGACACGTAAGCCACGCCTAATGCCTTCCACCTCCAGTCGAGAAAAACACTCACACAGACCAGACACACAAAAGAACTCATGGAACACCTACTCAGGGCCCAATCCGGGGCTGGAGTGTTGACGGATTCAGTACGAGGAAAAGATACCATCCCTGTTCTGGAGGAGTTTGCAGTCACGATGAGGAGGTAAGACAACTAGGTAGAGAATTCTAGAATGTTGTAACTACAGTCTAAGAGATCATCCATCTAGACCCCTCCTCTTCCAGTGAGGATACGGGACAGATCGGGAACCGGGGAATCCATGGGGCAATGGAGAACAGTATCCAACTTCATGCTAAGGAGTGCGGTGGGGCTGCAGGCTGGTCAGAGAAACACACTGGTCAGGGACATGTTTAAGGAGAAATTAAACTCACAGCCTGCTGGGCAGCCGTTCCAACAGGCTGGAAAGCAGAGCCCAGGCCCACAGCCAGGCACACGTGCTTCCAAAGGACAGACAACAGAAACAAGGTCCGATGCTGAGTGAAGTGGTCAAATACACATATTCCACAGCGACAGGGGCATCGTGAATATTTATGAAAAGGGGAAATGGCAGGCATTTGTGACATGGTTCATCCCTCCTAGTCCGTCATGGCGGGGAACTCAGCTTTCAGTACTTCTGGGCTCCCCGTGGCCAAGAGGGGTCCATTCAGTTAGCAAAGCGCTTGGGATTTTATTTTGAGTTGACAAACCCATCCAAAGGGACCCTACCGAAGACTAGGGGAAGACAGTGGTCCTGATGTGTGCCATGCTCGGAGTCAGGACTGCGTGGCAACCGCTGTGGGTTCACCTGTCCCCGCCCACCCTCCTCTCACGCCCACAGCCACCACTCCGTGGTCCCCAGGAGCTCCTGACTTCCGGCCCCTCCCAAGACATCAGAGACGCTCAGCCTGAATGGGCACCGGGGGCAGAGTGTTCTCCAACCCTCAGGGATCCCAAGGGCATGAACACTGGGAAGGGGACCCCCGTGCCCCTGGCCCCCTGCAGCACCCCTGTGACTTGAGCACCTCTGTCAACCTTTGCTCCTGTCTCACCTTGTGCCTTAACTTACCCATTTTAGCCACCTGCCCTCTTCCTTCTTAACCGAGACTGGGGAAGGACACATCAGAACCTCCAGCCCCAGTTTCAGGGAACAGGCGTGGAGGCTGTTGCAGCTAATACTCATGGTGACCACAATAATGTCATTGTTCCTCTGCCTCCAAAAACAAAGCCGTCTGCCCTCATGAACAGCCCTTTGTTCTCCAGCAGCTCCAACCTGAAGGGGAAACACATCCTCCCGAGGGCTGTCAGCAGCCCAGCCTCCATCTTCCTCCCCTAAGGAAACACTCCCACTACCCTGACCCCCAAGGCCCCAGGTTCCTAACACCCAAAAACACGCCTCTGAACTTACCTTCCTCAAGGAAGAAAGCCCAGCCCAGCCGCCTTCACTTCCCACGGGAGGGCCCCAGGAAGGCGGCTTGCCCACCCAGCCAGGTGGCTCCAGCCATCCCTTCCGGTTTGCAGGCTGGTCCCTCTTCTTCCCGTCTTTCTTTGTTCCTAACCCGCAGCCCCCATTCTCACCTCCTTCCTCTGCCATTTGAGGTTAAGAAGCATGCTACGGTTTTCCATAAATTACTTGGCAAGAGCGCATGACAAAAACAAAATGTAATTCAGATTAAAGTCACCCTCCAGCTGAAATGACAGTTTATGAAATAAATGGCAATGCTGCCGATCAACCTTGCTGGCAACGGGTCCTCTTACATTAATCTTTCTCGGGGTGATTTAGGATCCACCTGGGTCCTCTGAGAAGATTCTCCCATCATTTCCTTCCCATCTCTCTGGATCAGGCTGCCGGGCTTGGCGCAGTTGACAAATTCCCCAAGTAATCCCTCAAAAGATTGGAGAAATGCTCTGAACGCTCCATTAAATTTATTTTCCATGCTTTAAGAGACCCAAAACTATGTCCAATAAATAAGCGTTCCCTGTGATTTACTGAAATGCTCCTCTGATTTAAAGTTATAGGGGGAAAAATATGGAGCTCTTGGGAGCCCAGGACCAGCCTTGCAAGTGAGACCAGATGTGAGATTTCTGCCCGGGGAGGGGAGCAGAGGGGAAAAAAACAGCCCGACTGGTGGAGTTGTGAAAGTGACAATGTCTGAACCCCGGTTCTCGGCTTTAACATAAAAGGTCCCCAGGTGAGCATTCTTTCTCGCAGAATTTATTGTGGTTGTAGTTGGAGGGGGAACCATCAAAAGACTAATTCTGGCCCTTGTTTTGCAGAGCTCTTTTGATAAATATGATACTTAGAAATATGCCTCCCACTAGACAGAAAAGCCATATAGTTAAAATGAAGTAATCTGTCAGTAAACTCACTCGAATCAAAGCCAAATGAAACCTGTAAAAGGAGAAGGGGAAAAACTCCACTTAGAAACACTGGAGTTGAGCAGGGGAGAAGGTGGAGCTTAAGAATTGTCCTTTATTCAGATATTTTTATCTGCAGAGTTAAAAGCGGAGATTTATTTTTAAAGGGGGCTATTTATGTTCCAATCTCCAACAGATGGGTCTGTGTTCCTGCCTCTCGCTTGCAGCTCGGGCTCAGCGAAAACAGCTTCTCTTCTGAGCTGAAACTTACCCAAAAGAAGGAGGAATGAAAACTTTTGGAAGCAAATGTAACCTTTGGAGCTGCTTGGTAAATACAGATCTGTTTACTACAGAGGCCCAGATGTGCAAAACCAAGAAACAAACAGGAAGATGGAGAAAAGAGCAGATGTGAAGACTAAACTAGATATGTAACATGTATTATACATACATGGTGTGTGTGTGTGTGTGTGTGCACTCCATGTGCCGATTCCCACAGGGCTGGAGAGCTTAGGTCAAGAAAGCTCCCAATGGGGAAGTGACATCATCAATGGGCTGTCCCAAATAGCCCTACCTTTGGAGGCCACTTGTCTAACAGTCTACTTCTACCTGATAAATCACCTGTTTGGAAAGAAGCCTTTCTAGGCCGGGCGTGGTGGCTCACGCCTGTAATCCTAGCACCGTCAGAGGTAGGAGGATCACTGGAGGCCAGGAGTTCAAGACCAGCCTGAGCAAGACCCCATCTCTACAAAAATACAAAAGGGTGTGGAGGTGCACACCTGTACTCCCAGCTACTCGGGAGGCTGAGGCAGGAAGATCGCTTGAGCCCAGGAGTTTGAGGTTGCTGTGAGCTATGATGATGCCACTGCACTATAGCCTGGGTAACAGAGTGAGAGCCTGTCTCCAAAAAACAAAGATGCCTTTGCCATGGTTAGCGATAGAAAATACTTAGAGTGCCTCCCCTGTGGAAATTACTCGCAAAGTGTCCCTTACTCTTCCCTACTCTGTACCAGCACCGAAAGAAGCCAAACTGCAAGGCGCCACCCGGGACCGGGCAAGCCACTCCGGAAACACGGGGCTCCGGAGCCCTCCAGAGTAGCCAGGCCGCCCCCTCACTGGGGAGCAGGCTCCGGGCTGGGCGGCTTCCCCAGGCCTCTGCCCAGGAGAAGCCTCTTTCCATTGCGTCTGCCTCCGGGACTTCCCCATGCCTGTGCCCAGAACAGCCAGCCTGGCGAATGGGAGTCCCCACCACATCCTCCCGGGGCGAGGGGCAGGAAGGCCTACCTGCCCTTCATCCTGCCTCCGCGTCTGCCCCACCTGTAGGACAGAAAGAGGAAGACCCGTGGGTCCGTCCACATGGCCTCGGGCAAAGGACAGCTGCTCTCACTCCTTCCACTGGCATTTGTGCCCGAGTGAGACGCACCTAAATGAACACAGGAAAGAGGGAAGATTGAGGAGGGGTGTCGGGGACCTCAGATCTGACTCTGGCTCTGCTGTTAGGCTCCCGTGAGACCCGAGACCAGTGGCTTAACCAACAGGAGCCCCAGTTTCTTCATCTCTGTGATGAAGGGTCAGACTGAACAGCCTCCTCCTCCTCCTCCGACTCCCGGAGACACCCCCTCCCCAGGCCCCCTGAGCTGGTCTGGACAGAGCTGCAGGGTGTGGAGTTTGAGCAGCACCTGTGTTTACACTGTACAATCTGCAGTTTACTGTAATAAAATCATTTAATACAGTCATAATTTTTTTGGCAAGGGGTTGTGTTTATGGTGAGCAAGACAGAGAGGGGATGATTGACTACGTCTGATTAAAA
>JAQIFY010004901.1:0-11420 GCA_028533085.1 Varecia variegata | reverse complement strand
CTTCCTTCCTTCCTTCCTTCCTTCCCTAGAAATCTGCTGAGTAAATCTCCTGACTAAAAATTCATCTTGATATTGCCATGCCCTTCAGCTGCTGTTCTCTGCTGTCCTTTGTGTCATGAACAAACATCTTTAAGGAATAGTCAACTGTACCCCCACCTCCTTCTTCACCATCGTTTTAATCACCTGTTGGACTTGCTTAAAATGCTGCTCTGGAGGCCCCTTCCCAGATACCGTGACTCACTGGATCTGGGGAGGGGCCTCTCCTCATGCCAGGAGGTTTTGAGGCAGTTGGTCTGGGGACACCCTTTGAGAAGCACAGCTTTGAAAGCTTACATTTGAGATGGGATTGAGGGATTACTGATCTCTTTCTGGGGGTGAGCCCATTTAGGTAGCATCCATTTATTAAGAGAGTAGCTATTAGGCTCTTACTGTTTGCCAGGCACCGAAATCTGGTTTCTGCCCCTTTGTATAATTACATGAAAATTGCTCTCCTGAAAGTTACAAGAGAAAGAAATTGGATGTTCTTCTCTCTGTGGACATGGAGTACCTCTGTGCAGGCCATTCATCCTTTTTTTTCCATTTCCTCCTACCCTGGCTTCTCAGATTTTGCATTCTCTAGTCGCTTTGTCTGTGACCAACCTAATCATGCTGGTCCCTCCTCTGGTGCCATAATTATTAGTGGAGACACCTTTCTGTTTACTTCTTACACTTTAAAGACTGTGCTCAGTTTCAGTTGCCACCTTTCTGATGAAGACTTAGAAAGTCTAAGAAGTTAGGGTGTCTCTTTTCTGTCTTTTTACCCCTCAGGTCACTTACTGAATCCTGCCTGGCATTACAGTGAGAAGATGGGTGTTTTCTAGTCTGGATTGCAGGGCGTGGAATCTTACTCACTTTAGTTCTCCCTGTGGTGCCCAGCACAGTGCTTTGCATGGAATAAGAACTACTTTTTGATTAATAATAATTATAACAACTGTTCATTTATTAATTGCTTTCTATGTGTACATTTTTAAACATGTATTTAGACAAAACATTATGAAGAATAATAAAGCAAAAGCAGTATACCCAGCACCCACCTTAAGAAGGAAAATATTCACAATAGAGTAGAGCCCCGACATATCCCTCATAGCTTCATCCTGTTCCCACCACCAGAGGTGACCTCTGTAGTGAATCTGTTCAGCATTCTCAAGCATCGTGCATACTGCATGTCGGGTCTTGCATAAGTGAGATTTCTGTACATGCATTGTCATTTAATAGTCACTATGACCAAGTGAGATAGGTGTTAGTTCTATCTCCATTTATAGAGGAGGAACTCAGGGCTTAAAGAATTTAAGTAATTCAGGCTGGCTGGGGTGGCTCACGCCTACAATCCTAGCATTTTGGGAGGCCGAGGTGAGAGAATTGCTTGAGGCTAGGAGTTCAAGACCAGCCTGTGCAACAAAGTGAGACCTTGTCTCTATAAAAAATTAAAAAAAAAAAAAAAGTTAGGTGTGGTGGCACATGCCTGTTGTTTCCAATACTGGAGAGGCTGAGGCAGGAGGATTGCTTGAGCCCAGGAGTTCAAGATTGCAGTGAGCTATGATTGCGCCACGGCACTCCAGCACTCCAGCACTCCAGCCTGAGCAACAGAGTGAGACCCTGTCTCAAAAAAAAAAAAAAAAAAGAGGATTTAAATAATTCAGAGCCACAGCTAAAAGTAGGAGAATCAGAATTTGAATTAGTGTCTGTCTGACTTCAAAGTCCATGACTTGCATTGCAGAAAATTCAGAAAAATACCAAATATTTTCCAACAGTAACATATATTTATGTGCTAGAAATCACTGGATGTCACTAGCCTTAGCCCTGCCCGTGTTAACCCCTTTCTCCTTCCCTTTTTCCATGTCTTTCCTTATTATTAGTTCTTCCATCTAGATACGGAAGCGACCTGGCTCTGTAGGCCAAGTCCAGTGGGAGTTAGGAGAGCAGAGTCCCAGCCCCAACTGTTACCCAGCTGTGAGATTCTGGGAAAATCTATTAGTTTGTTCTTCTGTAAAATGAGGAGATCCGACTTTGATTGTGATCTTGGAGGGCCGTTCCAGGCTCCCTCATCCTCTTCCTGTGGACTGTGTCAGCTGACATTCTGTTTGCCCTGCCATGGAACGCAGGCCCGGTGATGCTGTCGGCAGTACCGGGAAGGAGCCTGAAGACCCAGGAAAAGTGAATACTGAACTTGTGTCCAACTCTTCAGCTGCCCGGGGCTGCCTTACCAGCAAAGAGTTGCGTGGGCATTTTTTATGCAGGCAAGCTTAAGAACAAGTCTGGGCCTGGAGAAAGCACACAGGCCTGACCCTAACGCAGGCCTCCCAAAGAAAGTCAAAGGTCTTGTTCAGTCTTTGAGTTGTGTACTCACTGTTTTCTCTCCTTTATCCCCATTTTAGGGCTGAGTCATGTAAGAGTCACCTTATCAACCATCTCTGTAAGGTTTGGGGTTCTGTATGCCACTCTCCCCTACACGTGTCTCAAGCAGGGTAAATAGTGATCAGAACAACAATAAGAAGCCAGGATGCATTGAGAAGAGGATAGTAATGCCGTGGGTTGTTTTGGAATGGCCAGATCATTGATCATTCATCTGTAAAATAGTGAGTGATTTTGTAGTCAAAGATTTCATGTTACTCATTAAAAGAAAGATTTAGGGTATGTATGGTTAGTTTCCTGGGGCTGCCACCACAAATCGGAATGCGAAAGAGCCAGCTGCTCTGTGCGCGTCATGCGCTAAAGCATCTTTCACAAGAATTACTTTGAACTTTCTCAGGGATGTATAGTTGTTAATAATCTTTAATTTTTATGAGCTGTTAATTATTGATAAGCATCATCATGACTGTCTGGTTGTTCAAAAGCAAAAGAAGAAATGGAAAGAATGAGCAACCATGGCTGGGTTTTTATTCGTGGCACTCTCTTAAACCACACAAGCGAACCATATCATGAGTTTCCAAATCTATTTTGCCCCCTGTTCGTCTCAGTGCCATTCATAGCAGAATCGATGCCCTTATCTGCGGGCAATGAATGGAGAATAGACGTCAGTGTTTCAATTTTCTAGTGTCTGAACTGGTATTAGGCAAAAGTGAAATAAAATCTCAGTTTGCTCTAGATGATTGTTTTGTGCCCACACAAGGAGTTGTTCTAAAGAGGAGTTGATCTAGGCCTGTGGATATGGGCCAAATTCAAAACAGAATTGAATTTCCCTCCATGGCCCACAGGCTGTAAGGAAATGGTTTGGTCTGGGTCGCACTGGATAGGGGAGAGACTGAGACTGAGGAGGAGAGTGTCTCTGACAATTGTTCTCCTGATCCTCCGCAGGTTGGACTTTGTACTTATGGTGTGTGAGACACTGTTGTAAGTGCTTTATATCTGTTAGTGAGATCCTCACCCTAACCCTCTCAGGTACAGCCGATACTTGCTGTTTGTGGTAGTTATGTTCTATAAAGTCACCTTGAACACTTAATTAGTGAATACTGAACCATTGTTCCTAGAGGACATGCAGGGTTAGGCTCCTGCAAGCTGATTGCAGGATTAGATTTCTGACAACTGATCAATATATAACCTTGTTTTATGTGTTTCTGCTTAAAGACACCTTATTTAATATAGTACATTGTTGATTCATTAACATTGACCTCACAGCCAACAGCACTGTATCTCTGAACGAAGCCTGTCTATTTAACATGTATTTTAGCCTTCAGCACTAGGTTTGGGGGACATTCTAAAGAGTGAGATCACCAACAAAAAGCACAAAAAAGCAAAAAAAAAAGTGACACCAAATAGTCCATAAAAAGGACACCTGTTTCCAGTCTGAGAGCTGAACCAGGAAGGCAGAGCGTTGCCTGTTTGACCTTGGCTGAGCGTGTGCACCTTAGGCAGCTCTAAATTTTTTGTCACTCTGTGCATATTCACGAATGACCTCGAAAACATCACTAGTATTGATTTTGGGGTTATAGGTAAATCTTCGTGCATGGGAGAATTCGCAAGTGCAGAATCCGTGAATAATGAGGGTTGACTGTGATTACGTCTGTAATCCCCACTGGGTAGTTGAAGAAACTGAGGCACAGAGAACTTCAGTAACTTGCTCAAAGGCACACGTGGCTGAGCTGGGATTCACATCCTGTTATATTTCAATGCCGTGGAAAGCGCAGAGCCCTTCTAGTACACAGAGACATGTGTAACGAGCTGCTTACGTGGTGTGTGCTAGAAATTGTGTTTGAAGTATGAGACTTTCTGAAGAAACACATTTTCCTGCATTGAGGCTGGCGAAACCAGGTGCCAGCGGGAAAGAAGGATGGAGGTAAGGGAGGGCTCGTAACATTTAAAAGGAGATCACCGCCAGCTCTTAGAGGTACAATAATCTTTTACATTTGTGGAGTTTTTCATTTCAGTGTGGGCTCACGTGACCTTTGAGCTGATCAAATCATCTTCTATCCTTGGAAGGGCTCTTAAAAAATGTTGGTGGATGTGTGAGTGTCAGTGACATCTCTCAGACCGGGGCCCAGATGGCCTGGCTTTTCCCCCACAACATGCTGTTGGGTTTCCCGGAGCCAGGTCTCTGAGCAGATTGGGAGGAGCTGGCACACCTAATCCCTGCAGAAACCTGCAGTTTGCGAAGCCGGTAGCCCTGGGGCCAGACACAGGGGCACAAAGGGCTTTTACTGTAGGAAGGTGCCCCTGGCTGAAAGAACCCCCTTCCAAGCTTGGCACTTTTTCCCTCTTGAAAGACCCAGGAGTGATGGGGTGGGTCAGAGGGCCATGGGCGCTGTTCCTCCAACAGGGCCTCAGGCCCAACAGTAGGAGCTGAGTGCTTTATAGGAAGTCAACTGTTCAAAAGTCACAAGGGTGACTTTTAAAGGTTTTCTTCTCAGGCAGCCCACAGCATCCCTGTTCTCTTTTCGTGACTGGCATTAGTCAGTCTTAGTGTCATTGGAAGTTCCCTAGAAGATGAAATTTCTTTCTCTTACACATCATATGATCTAGGTTTCCTGAAACTTTTTAGTCTCTAAATATCTTGAAGTGCTTGTATCACTACACCTTTGTTTAAAAAGTAAATTCTGCTTAAGTGTTGGGTAAAATAGTATATTGTTAATGAATGAAGTCCTTTTTAGTCTGGTTAATAAATGTTTGTTTGTTCCCAGTATATACCAGGTACTCTATGCTTTTGTGCCCTTTTAGAAAATAATTTTGGTGAGGTAGTGTGTATATCTTAAGGAGCCCCTGAACTGTTTGACAGTGTCCTGAATTACTTCTTACTTAGCCTTAAAGAAAACAAAAACTTTTGAAAACCTGTGTTTGTATGTGTGATATCACAGACAACAAACATACAAAAGTATGTACTGTGGGAAGAACAAGTATAAAGGGAACACTCCTGTAACCACCTCCCAGGGCAAGAGATAGCGATTGCCAGGCCCTTGTCTGCTTCCTGATCACATGCAGACCTTTGTGATAGTCATTTCCTTGTTTTTCTCTCCAGCTTTATGACCTATGTGTACACCTTAAAGATGTACTTTAGTTTTGCCTGCTTTGAACTTCACGTAAATGGGATCAGACTGTGTGTTCTTGTATGACTCACTTTGTTTGCCCCACTTGGTGAGATTCATCCATGTTGCTGTGTGTAGCTTAGTTCTCTTATTGCTTTATAGTATATTCTGTTTCGTTCATCCATCCTACTGTTGGTGGACTGTTGGGTGGTTTCCAGATGGAAGCTATTTGGCATGATTTAGACTTCAAAGTCTGCACAGGAGGAGAAATTAATGGTCATCCTTCAGCCATCCTGGCCTCCTCCTGGTCCCTCAGATGTACCAAACACACCCCTGTCTCAGGGCCTTTGTGCTTCCTGTCCTCCCTGCCTAGAATATTCTTCCTCTAGTTACCTGCACGGGTAGCTCCCTCACTTTATTCAGATCTCTGCTCGAAGCCATTGTAGCAGAGAGTCCTTCCCTGACCCCCTCCCTTATTCACTGTGCATTTCTTCATAGTCCTGATGAAGCAGACATGCTCATCATCTGCTTCCCCCCACAAGACTACACGCCCGACCTTCGCACATTTAAACAGCTGAAAATGTTAAGAGCTTGTCTTTGAGCCCGAAGACACAGATTCCAGCCTCATCTCCGCAGTTCAGAGCCCTGTGAACTTGGAAAGCAAGAGTTTGTTCATTTACCAAATATTTATTGATCATCTATTATGTGCCAGGCGCTGCTCTAAGCCCTTGAGATACATCACTGAGCACAATAGATACAGATGCCTGTCCTCACGGGGCTTCTATTCAAGTGGTGGTGGGGGCACAAGAAACAGTAAACTAGGAGACAGTAAGTAAACTAGGAGATAAATGGCTATATAGGAAACAGAAAAGGTAGAGCAGGGAAGGGGGCATGTTTGCAATTTTAAGTAGATTGGTCAGGGCAGGCCTTGGTGAGGAGGTGGTGTTTAAAGAAAGATTTGAAGGAGGGGAAGGAGTGAGGCAAATAGGTATCTGGAGGAAAACATCATAGGCAGATGGGTCAGCCGGTGCAGGGGTCACACTCTGAGGTCAGGGTGTGACTGGAGGGCTCAGGGAACAGCAGAGAGGCCAGAGTTGTCAGGGTGTCACGGCTGGCCTATGGACCAATGCAGGACTTTGACTTGTACTCAAGGTCAAATGGAAGCCACTGGGGGGTTTCGAGCTGAAGGATGACATGATCTGATTTACGCATTAAAAGAATCACTTTGGCTGTTGTGTTAAGAATAGAGTTGGTGGGAGGCAACCGGAGAAAGAAGTAGATGAGTGAAAAAAAAAAACTGCAGGAATTCTTGTGCAAGACAGGAGAAACTTTGGCTCCGGGTATGGTGGTAGAGGTGGATATGTTTAGAACGTAGAGCCGATAGGATTTTCTGATGGATGGGGTGCAGGGGGGAGGGAGTAGGGGATGACTTCCAAGGTCTTGGCCTGAGCGATGGGAGGGGTGGCGTGGCCGTCATCTGAGCGGGGAGCCTGCTGGTGGTTGGGGTTAGTGGGAAGATCAGGTGCTCGGTTGGGACCCCCTGGAGCTCCTGTGGTCTGTTAGACATTCAAGTGGAGATGGAAAGTCTGAAATTTGGGAGAGAAGTCTGAGCTGGGGAGACAGGTATGGGTTTGGGAATCTTCCTCATGTAGATATTTAAAGACACTAGACTGGATGAAACGACCAGGAGTGAGTGTAAGCAGGGAAGAGACCAAGGACCGAGTCTCATCTTCCTGAGCCCGGCGTTTTCTCAGCTGGACGAGATAAAAGCCATGGCTGCCCCACCTGCCTGCCAGGGCGCCTGTCAGGACCCTCTTCAAGCCTTGGGAGCAGAGTGCCGATGACGGCACAGGACTCACGGGGCTCTGCCTCAGCCCCGAGGGTGGGAAGCCGAGAGGGTAGGAGCACATCAGAGCGGGGTGTGAGCCAGAGAGGGCTGCGCTGTGCTCTTCGTCCTTCGTGTCAAGGTAGGCCTATCTCTGATGCTGAAGGAGTCACTAGCCTGCTGGGTTAAGGGCTGAGGAAAGCTCCAGAATGGACGGCACACTGTTGAAACTTGGGGATAAGAAATGTTTAAACACTGGATCAACCAGGTCAGAGAAAGGAGCCAGAGTGTCTGTCCTGGAAGCAGTAAAGAGAGAAAGAATGACAGAAGGAAGGCCGGAGAGAAAGAGAAGGAAAGGGAGAGGAGAGAGAAAGAAAAAGGAGAGAGGGAGAAAGAAGGAAAGAAGAGAGGAGGGGGAAGAAAGAAGAGAGGGAAAGAAAGAAAGAGGAGAGGAGGAGAGGGAGGGAGGGAGGAGCGAGAAGGACAGAAGGCAGGCAGGCAGGAAGGAGGGAAGGCAGGCAAGGATGGAGAGGGAAAAGGTCTTCGTTTCACCTGCTCTTCCTCAGGGACATTTCCATTGAGGGAGGAAGAAGAAGGTCTAGAAGCCAGGGCGCTGAGGGGCCCCCCAGTCCCTAGGGGGAATCAGATAAAGAGGCCTTGAGCAGTCAAGGGGCTGCAACAGCCTCTTGAGGTCTGTTTTCCTAGACCTTGGGTTACTGTTTACTGGAGATTTTTCAGAGCTTCTGTCTTAAGCTGACACAGGGCCTGTGGGACAGCAGTAAAGCCACAGGAACTGCGAGTGCCAGCAGCCAGGCTGTGTGCACAGCATTTAGTGGGGCCTCCCGAAGTCTTTCACACGCAGCCCCTGTTGGCAGTGAGGAATCCCGGGGACCTCTCGGTGAATAGCTGTGATGCCGACTAGCCCTTTGCAACCATGTCCCTGGGCACAGAGGTTAGTACTTCCAAACCTTGAGTCTCCTTTTTGCTATAGATCACCCTGAAATTAAAGACTCCAGATCCATTGGGTCTTGTGCCCCTCGGTGGGATTAGCGGCGAAATCTGAGACTTTTCTCACCCTACTGCTGGAGAGGAAAAGCAGCTTCTGCTTAGCATGTAACATCAGAGCGACTCCTCAAATGCCTGAAGTTCATAAAATATTCATCAGCAGCAGATGGTGGCCGGGGGCAAAACAGCCACTCTCGCTTTCTTTAGAACCTTTTGGGAATCATTATGCAGGGGAGGGAGAGAAAGAGAAGCTCTGGACTTGCAGCCTCTTCCTCCCTCCCTCCTCCCAGGGCTTCTCTGGCCCAGACCTCAGGGCCTTTGCACTGAATTCTCTGGAGGTGCTCAAGCTGCTTCTCCTCAGGCTGCTTGCTACAGGCTTTTCTCTGTTCTGGTCTCTCCGCCTGAAGGGTCCAAAGTTTTAAACCAAAGTGGCTGGTGTGCCGACTGGGTGGCAGAGCAGGCTGGGGCGGGGGCTGTGCAGGACCCGGGTCGCAGGGCCTGGCGGCTATCACGGGTACCACCGATGCTCCTGAGTGAGCTCACGACCCTCCTGCATTTTCACCTTGACTGGTATTTTGGAAAAATTCTTAGTTTTTTACTTTAATGGTAGAACCCCACCTTTCCTGTGTGTGCCACGATGAAACCTGACTTGTGAGTACTGAGTGAGAAGACCCTGGTGGGAGCAAGGTCCGGGGAGAGGGAGGCTGCAGGCAGGAGGCTGCCCTTAGTGAGGAGTGGGTCAGACCGTGCGGGGAGGCCCCGGAGCTGGTAGCAAACCCCGCTGCTGGGAGGCACTGCTCGTGCAGGCTGGAGCAATTGGTTCTCGTCCCTGTTTTACGGTCCCCTGAGTAGCAGTGAGGCTCGTCAGAGGACACCAGCGGAACACCACTCCTAATTAGGGCAGGCTGGATGTGGGGAGACCTCTGGGGGCACTTGTATGTATAGAGACATGAGCACTTCTAAACAGGCCAGGGGTCGAGCTTCCTGGAGAGCTTCACTCCAGTTTGTAGATTGAGTGGCTAGTGTTTTACATTGGCTGGAGCCATGTGAGAGTGTGTGTATGTGTGTGTGTGTGTGTGTGTGTGTGTGTGTGTCAGGGAGCTGGGAGAGGGAGAGAGTAGAGAGAGACAGAGAGATACAGAGACAGCTAGAGAGAGGAGAAATAAATAGGAGAGCAAGGGAGAGCAAAGAGAGAGATAAAGACAGCTGGAGAGAGGAGGGAGAGGTAGAGATAATAGACAGAGAAAGAGAGACAGAGAGGTTGTGACAGGTTGGGGCACTGGCCAGGAAGACAGCTTCTCAAAATAGGAAAATCTTCTCAAATATGATAACTTTCTCAAAACAGGAAAAGAAATTGTGGTTTAGTAAAGCAAAAGGTGGCTAGATTATTCGTGGTCAAATCTTACTTTTACTGATTATTCACGTAGATACTGGCTCATTTCTAAACCTCCTGCTTTAGAGAAATTTTTAAAAGTGGTGACAATGAGTTATGTCTGGGCTTCCTTTGGCAGATTAGGATCACAGTGCAGGTTGTTCCACTCAACAAGTACTTTTAAAGCAACTGCTCGGTGCCAGCCCCTGCGTGGTGACTTAGGGAGTAGGAAAAATGCTGGGTACGATCCTTGCCTTCCAGGAACTTCCCAACCTGTTGAGGAAACAAGACTTATAAAAATGAAACCAATGTGGGGAAAAATGGAAGCCCGGTGTCAGGAAAGTACAAGGGTTTCATTGCCCCAAAGGTGCATCTGCGATGTCAGCAGCTGTGGTTACAGCTGCTGGTGGGAGCTGTGTCCCCGGTCGGGGGACCTGGAGGAGGGTGCTGTCCCTGTGAGAAGTCGTGGGGGCATCTGCTGGTTTGCACAGGGAGCATCCACACACATGGTCGTTATCCCAGCTGACTGTGGTGCATCCCAGGCCGGGCATTTGGGTATCGAGTGGAATGACACGTGGCTGCTCCGAGACTCACCATCAGGGACCTCGTGCTGGGAGGACTGTCACCTGGCTGCCTGGCCCGGGAGAAGCCAAGCAGCTTGTCCCTATCTGCAAGGTGGGCTAATGCCACCCACCCTTCCCGCCTCGGATGGTTGTGTAACACCAGGGAGAGGATGCAGCACGCTTGGTCCAGGCACTGAATATATTATATGATACAGTGGTGGTTTATCATTGGCTGCAGAAAGAAATTGTAGTCCTTGGCCTTCATGTTATGGACATCCCTCTGGTGTCCACCTGCTGTCCACTTGACTCACCTGTTCTTTCCACTCTCCTGTTCCCCTAAGGTCTTTCCCCACTCCCGGGTCTCAGTCTGTGCCTCTGATCCTCTGATGTGCTCCCGTGGTGCCATGAAATGCATGTCCGTTTCTCCATGTCTAGATCTCTGCCCCGTCCTCACTCCTAAGCCAGATCCCTGGCATCTCCCTGAACGTCCTGCAAGCTGAAAGGTCAGCCTTGGCTTCCGCCCCACGTGTCCCAGTTAAAGGAGTCATCCTCACAGATGGTCTTTGAGCCCTCTCTCTGACACCTCTGTGCCGCCCCCAGGAATAGGACCTGCGGGAATTGGACCTCACACTTCCACTCTCACTGCTGTTTCCCTGGCTCTCAGTCTTGCTTTCTTTCATCCTAATCACTATTCCCAAACATTTACAATTATGTATCTATTTGTTTAGCAATGGATCCCACCTCTCCTATGCCTGGAAGAATCTTCCCCGCAGCGCTAACAAAGAAGATGGTGGTAGAGCAGCTGCTCTGTCTGGTTAGTTTGTGGGCTTCTTTCTTTCTCCAGCCAGGACAGTCCATCCCCTCCACTCCTGTCCTGCCGTGGCCCTGAGACCCCTGACACGGGGACCTCAAGGAGCATGGTGTGAAAACCACCTGCTCTCGTGTGACTGTAACAACCTCCTAAACCATCTCCTTGCTCTTTCTTCATCCAGAGTTGTTTCTGTAAAGCCCAGACCTGACAAGGCTCAAAATCCCTCTGATAACTCGTCACAGTTCACAGAACGAAGCCTGGACTCCAGCGCTATCTTTGCTCTGTCTTCAAATTACCTTTTCTTCTTCATGTCCCTCCATTTCCCTTGCTCTGTGCACCACGTGCTGTC
>JAQIFY010004900.1:0-11421 GCA_028533085.1 Varecia variegata | reverse complement strand
CTGTGTATGTAAATTCTTTTAGATTTCTGTCTTTATCTTTTATTTCTTATATGTTATTTCCTTTCCATTTTGTTCATTTTTTCCTGGTTTCCATAATGATACTTAGTCCATTTCTGCTGCTATCACGGAAAACTGCAGCTGGGTGACGCCTGAGGAAGGGAAGTTTCTTTGGCTTACGGTTGTGGAGGCTATGAAGTCCAGGAGCCTGGCACTGGCGCCTGCACGGGCTGGACACTGGGGGAGGCCTGGTGCTGCGCCATCACAGGCCGCAGAGCAAGCGTGGGGGGGTCGGACCCCGGGATAACGAGCCCCCCCCCCCCGGGATAAGGACGTGGGTCCATTCACCTCCTGAAGACCTCGCGTTGGTTTGGCCACAGTGGAATTGAGCTGCAGCATGAGCTTCGGTGAACACGTCCCAGCCACAGCAGATTCCAACCGTGAGGAACATTGTCCCTTACCCGGGCCATTCCCTCTCTGTCCCTCCCTCTGCCAGCCTGTCTTTGTCTCTGTCTCTCTCTGTATCTATGTCTCCCTCCCAGTCTCTCTCTCTCTCTCTGTCTCTCTCAAGACTGCTAGCGTAGCCATAACCTATCGTGTTCTTGGTGTTATGGGAAAACCTCCCTGTGCTGCACCACTTAGTACTGTGCTGTATTTGCTGAAGGGTTTTTGAAGAGACCCTTTATCCAGTTAAGGAAATTCCTTTCTATTCTTAGTGTGCTGAGAATTTTTTCTTGAATGGCTGTTGAATGTTCCCAGATGTTGTCCTGTATCTGTTCAAGGGTCTCATGGTTTTCCTTCCTTCCTTCCTTCCTCAGCGCAGGCTCCGGGAAAGCAGGTTTTGTGTCTGCGCCTTGCCCACGCTGGTGCGAGGAGCACCACGCACACGGCCCCTCCTGCACCCGGCTTCCCCGCCTGGAGTGTGGGTCCAGCTCAGTGATCTAGGACCACAAACCTGGGGCTCAGGGCAGCACCAGCCAGGCCCCGAGTGGAGGTGGTGGCCACGGCTGCCGCATGGCCAGGGGCCGGGGGTGAGCCCTGTGCTGGGGGCAGGACTCTGGCCCAGCCCCGCACTCCTGGCAAGTGTCAGGAGACGCCCCAGAAAGCGTGAGGGTCCCTGCAGCTCCACTGGGGTCTCAGACCTCAGTTGGCCTCCAGAGAACCCTCCCAGGGCTCTGGCACAGGGGGCCCATGGGGTCTTTGGACTCACCTGTGAACACCCAGGATCCCTTGAGGGCAACTCTGCCCCACCCTGAAATCCCTGGCAGCTGAGACCCGGTTGGCCTGGAGCCTGCAGTCCCCTCACCAGGCTCGGGGGCCCTGGAGGCTGTGGGAGCCCCTGGCTCCCTGCAAGGGGACCTGGAGCGGCCCAAGGACTCCCCAGGGCCAGCTATAGGGAAGGAATCCGCTGTCCGGCTCGCACTCCGAACGCGCACCCAGTTCTCCCCGAGGCCCTGCCCTGCTGGGGCCCAGTGCGGGTGCCGGGACAGCCGATGGGCTCCACGCTCCGCAAGGACGGCCTCGCATCTGCCCCGTTTCCCTTCAGAGACACCCCCACAGCCAGTGGGACGGCATTTCATAAATAATTACACATTCCTTAAACTCTCTGAAGCCCAGAGAAAACAAGACTGCAATGCTGAGATTCTTGTCGTGTTTTCCAGGGATGGGGCCGACCCCGCACAGGCCCCACAGCGAGCTCGGCCCCTGGCTCAGCTGCAGCCCTCTTTTTTGTGGCACTTGAGTCAAAAGACTTGAAAAGAAAATAAAGGCCTTTTATGGCCGTGGTATCTGTCAGGGTCCCCAGACAACGGGGGAACCTGCCCAGACCCACAGAGCCGGCTCTGGCGCAGCCCCGTGGGGGGTGCAGGGCCCCATGACTGGCCTCCTTCTCGGGGCCAAGACCCTCGAGGGCCCGAGGTCTCCTGGCCCACCCTTGCCCCTTGCGTCTCCCGGGGACACGGGGGTGGCTGATGCTGGCCAGCTGCAGGCTCCTGTCCCAGCAGGTGGCTGCCTTCATCCTGTCCTGTTTTCTCCAAGCGTCTCTGTGGCACGCACCACGCTGCGCTGGGCGGGTTTCCTGTTACAAACACAGGCTTAGTTTTACGATTAAGCAGCTGTTTTGACTCTGGTCTGGCCTCGCAGGAGACATGGTGCGGGTCCTGGTGCAGGCTGGCCGGGGGTAGCCGTCCTGGCCGCCACGGTGCCGCAGCATCCCTGGCCCTCCGGCCGCCAGCACTGGCCATGTTCACTGTGGGCACTTCTGGGCCATTTCCCCGTGTTTCTTGCCCCCACATGCCCCGCCCCGTCTGCTCAGCCCCCACCGCTGAAGTGAGAAGTGGGCTTGGCTCGTGGGGGACCTGTGGCTTTGGCTCTGCGGCTGTGGTAAGGCAGGGACTCCCATTCAGAAACCATTTGGGATCTAGGGTCCGGGTGGGGTGGCCCACGCCCCGTGTCCCATGGCAGGTCAGGGCCTTCCTTTGCTGGCTTTTTGTGGTGAGCTTTCTGGGTGAGAACCGAAAGTTCTCGTTCTGTTTGGACCAGGATGAACAACACAAGGAAGTCGGGGACGGTGCTGGGGACACAGGACGAGGAGCATCCTCTCCTTTGGGGACACCCACGGCCCAGGCAGTGGGCTCGAAGGATAATCACGTTCCAGCTGCTGGCGCTCGGCTCAGCCCTCCCAGGACTCCCTCATCCTCCTCACGCCAGGGCAGTTTTCCAGAAAGAGACCATTGCACCCAGAGATCGAGCCATTTTGTCACCTCCTGGAACTTTCTCAAGCAAACATTTTCCCCTTGTGCGGATGTGGCTTTGCAAGGCACCGAGGGGGCACCCGGCTGCTGGAAACAACACAAACAGCCCTCCAAACCTCGCGAGAGCGTGTGGGTGTGCGCCCACAAAGCAAGGAGTGGGGCTCACGGGGAGACAACCGGGACAGGTGCAGGCTGCGCTCAGCTCTTGGGCTGTGGATTTTGAGCTGCTTCACGACCACGGCTGTGCGGACACTTGGCAAGAGCCCTGGCACTCACGTCACGCCGGGCGAGGGTCGTTCTCGGGACCTGCCGGGCCTGGAGCAGGGAGCGGGCGGAGGCCCCTCGGCTCCTCAGCGGCGGGAGCTGTTCCCACTCCGCCACTGTCACTGTCCTCAGGGGCAGCTCCCACGGGGAGTGGAGCAGACTCCGCTGCCCAGTTACTCTGCACGTGGAGACCCCGTCAGCCCGACGCTGTGTGTCAAGGGGAGGCGCCCGCGGGAGCATCGCCAGCGGGTTCCACCCCGCACGGTGCGCTGCGGCCGGAGGACACGTCGAGGACCGGGTCCCACCGCAGGCAGAGATCCGGCGGGGAAGTGGTGCGGGTCAGGCTTCTCTGACTTAACAGAGTGATGGTGACGCACAAAGAACTGCCGTGTTTGGGGAGAGGAGAGCGCCCCCTGCTAATCACGGAGCCCGCCCGCCCGCCCCCGTAGGACAGTCAGAGTCACTCTCCAAACCCAGCAGTGTCCCCCACGGTGACCTTGGCTGTGGCTGGGAGCCGGCTGCAGGGATTCAGTTCAACTCGCTCTGCTCACCTGGTTTCTCTCTGCACCTCGGTGTAGCCAGAAAACAGGTCCCCACTGGCAACGTGAGGCACTGGCGTCCGGACTGTGTGCGTGGTGAGAGCCAGGGCTGCGCGGGGCCGCGAGGCGACGGCCCGGCCGTGCTCGGAGTCTAGAGGGGCCGGGGCAGCTCCAAGCCAGGAGGCTGCAGGTCTCCCAGCCAAGGTGGCCGCAGACCCTGCCTGCTGCCCCCACCAGACAGCACTCAGCTGGGCCGTCCTCCACTCCACAGGCCCCACGTCCCTCTGGCACCCCCCGGACCTTCTCTCTTCCTGACACGAACACCACGCCCAGTCTGCTCTGTCCTGCGTTTCTGGACACACGGCCAGGACGGGACACGGCTGTGAGCCACACGCAAGGCCAGGCTAAGATCCCCTGACCGGCTGCTGACTCGCGTGTCCCCACACCCGGCACACCCATGTCCTGCCCCGGCATCTCCCCTCTTGGCCAGCAGGGACACCAGCCAAGCGGGGGCATCCCCAGCACCTCCTGCCCCTGGGGGTCCTCCCTCCGGCCGTCCCCTCCAGACTCCGTCCGGGTCCAGACCTTAGTGGCAGGAGGGGCTCCAGCCCGACCGTCCAGACACCTGGGTCTGCGTGGACCACTTGCTTCCCTTGGGCTGTGACCCTGTGATCAGGGGAGTGGTTTCCTTTAAACCTGTGTGACTGTTTCGTGCAGTGAACATCATCTTATGTTCTTGTTTTTAAAGTAAGGGAATGACGTGGTCCGTGCTGCTTTCTCCCCACAGCCGGGGGCTGGACGTCTCTCCCCTGCCACCTCCTTGCATGTCACCTCCTCCTGCCCAGGGGCCCCTTGTTATCATCCCTGCTCATGGGGCTGGGTTCAGGCCCAGAGTCCCCGGTGCCAACACCTGGCTCTGTGTGGGGTCATGGGCTGGGCTGCCGAGCTTGGCCGTCCTCTCCCTGTTGGGCTATGACACCACTTTTGGATTTTTCTATTAAAAAGGTGTGAAGCACTGTTGACATTTCTAATTAACTCCTTAGGTGTGACTCCTAGAAACACACCTAGGAAGTCGGAGGTGAGAGCACTTCAGACCCTCTGGCCTCAAGGCCTGGTGCCATCCCTGCTCCTGTCTGGCCCGGTGGGCAGCTGGTCTCCTGCAGACACCGTCCCTCCCAGAGCCACCCAGGATCTGCACAGCACCGCTGGGCACCGGGGTGCACCAGGACAGCCAGCCCTCCTGCAGCCTGTGCCACACCCAGCCAGGCGGGCAAAACTGGCCGTGTCCCCTACTGGGGGGCAGGGGAACAGGTGGGGGGGGCAGCCTGTCACCCCATCCTCCGAACTCACACAGGCACCGGGGTGCTCGCGGTGGGGGAGGAGGTCCAGGCTTCTGCTCCTCTGGCTTTGATCCTGGGCATCGGCCCCTCAACACGCCCGCGGGAGGCCGGCGGGCCCAGCTGGGCAGCAGACAGGAGGTTCTCATTAGGTGCTGGGGCAAGAACAAAGCGGTGTCAGGTTTCTCCCCTCCACAGGCCCACCGTGTTGGGGCTAAACACAGCGCTGAGCGCCATCTCTCATGACGGCGCCACTCCCAGTAAAACCTGAGGCCGGCGGCTTCTTGTGTCTGCCCCAGGCAGCGGAAATGGGCGGACGGTGTCAGGAAGCAAAGCAGACAGAACAGAGCAAAGCCCTGAATCTGGAGGCCGAGGAGGCCGCCCCAGCTCAGTCAGCTGTGAAGACCGTCTGGCCCCGTCCCCCCTCACGGCCACCCCAGCCCGAGCGAGCGGATGGTGCAGGAGGGGCGCAGCCCCTCTGTCTCTGGGACCACGGTGTCCGACCCTCAGCTCCGCCAACTGCTTTGGGGCGCTCCCCCCACCCTGGGGCCTCGGCTCCATCCCTGCGTTCCCAGGGCTCCCGGCTCTCCCTGGGCCAGACCCGAGGGTAGGCCCGTGGGTAGCACCTGCGTGTGGGACGCAGTGAGGGTCCCAAGCATGGGCCGTGACGTGACCGGCCTCATCCGCCCTCTGCCCACCCCCTCCCCTCCCAAGAGAATCCTGTAAAGCACTCGTAGAACGGAAGAAATGCCACGTAACAGGAGCAGTGACAGGAGGGACCAGGAGGGAAGGGGCGACGTCCTCACGACACTGAAGGAAGACAGCCACCAACGCCGGCTCCAGTTCCCAGTGCAGAGTCCTCACGTGAAGGTGGAACAGGGGTGTTTTCAGTGTAAACCCAGAGACGGCTTTGCCCTGAGCCCTGCGCTAAAGGAAACAGTAAGCGGAGCTGTTTAGGCTGAGGAGTGTCTCAGCTGGGACAGAAACCCGCAGAGGGCACACCCTGACAATCCAAATGTCATAAATACAGATGCCACCAACAGCACCGCCGGGTGGGGGTCAGAATGCAGGTGGGATTACAGCGCGTGACAACCGAGGCACAATGCAGGGACAGGAGCCCTGGAGCCCCCATGGCCGGGAGGGAAGCCGCGGTGGCCGAACTTCAGACCCCGCAGCTCCGTGGGACGAGCTCTGCTGTCTGGCGCGGGCGTCCCGGCTGCAAACTGCGCCCAGCAAGCACGCTCCTCGACGGAAAATGGAATACTTAAGACACAACTGGGTTTCTCTTGGGTTAGTCGAGTTGGATGATCAGTGTAAACACAAATATATCAGTAATGGCACTAAACTAATCAAAAGGTAAAGGTCACCAGGGTCAGACTGGACCTGAAAGAAAGGAAAACAAAAAACTATGTGTTGCTTTTGACAGGTCCTCCTTACACGTAAGTGTATTGAAGGTGAAAAGTAACAAAGAAAAAGATCCGCCACGCCAGCTGCCCACTGGCCGCACCTCCGTCCGAGCAGACGCAGGGTCAGACGCAGCGCTCGTGGGGTCGGGGGGTCTTTCACGGCGATAACAGGGTCCAGCCCACGACAGGTGCGGCAGTCCCCACGCTGTGCGCACCTGGCAGCATAGCCTGACGGTGGGATGTAGCAGTTAGCAGCACTGAAGGTTAAAACAGACAAATCCACAATCATTGTGGGAGTTCTTAACATAGGATTCTAAGCAACTGTGAAAACCAGCAATAAAAGATACTATAAGAGGTAAAGATTTGTAGAGTTATTTACATAATTGAGAAACATAGAACACTGCATTCAATGCATAAAACAAGTTTCCAAGTGTATGCAGAGTATCTGACTACACTGACAATAAACAGTTGTAAAAAGAAAATCAGGGTCTCCGGCCGCCCCCCCGCCCCCCAACTCCTTGTGCCAAAGCGAAGGAGGAAGCCTCAGGCCCCTGTGAAGAGCCCCCCCGCATCGCTCACGGAGGACGTCCCGTGCTGACCTCCCGTGAGCAAGGACATGCAGACTATCTGTGTCCAGCACCCAGAGCTAAACCTGCTCGATTCCACGCTGATAATGGATTTCAAGTTTATCTCCAGGGACAGAACTGCAGACAGGACAGAATGAGACATTGTCCCACCTACCCGGGGACAGCTGCGTCACCCATCCTTCGCTCACTGCCTTGTGTGTAAAGTGTGGACTTCCCGGGCCTCACAGGGCTGCAGCCCCCACCTCATCAGCCCCTCCCGGCCGTTTCCTCCTCTCTGGGCCTTCAGGACCCTGCAGGTCCCAACCTCCCCCTCAGAAAAACAGCTGAGGCTCGTCTGCGGTTCTTGTTTTTCCCGGGCGCATCCTCGAAATCTTGGCTTAATAAACCTCGTGGATTGAGATTTTTGCCTCAGTCATTTACTTGGGTTGACATTGTCATAAAGACTCAACAAGTTTTAAGGTATTGAAATAATTATTAATATTTTCTTTAATCACAAGGCAATGACAAAACCATAAGTTGTTTTTTTTTGAGACAGAGTCTCACTCTGTTGTCCTGGCTAGAGTGCCGTGGCGTCAGCCTTGCTCACAGCAACCTCAAACTCCTGGGCTTAAGCGATCCTCCTGCCTCAGCCTCCTGAGTGGCTGGGACTACAGCCATGCACCACCATGCCCGGCTAATTTTTTCTATATATATTTTAGCTGTCCATATAATTTCTTTCTATTTTTAGTAGAGACGGGGTCTCGCTCTTGCTCAGGCTGGTCTCGAGCTCCTGAGCTCAAACGATCCTCCTGCCTCGGCCTCCCAGAGTGCTAGGATTACAGGCATGAGCCACCTTGCCCGGCCGACAAAACCATAAGTTTTAAAAATCATCGAATGTTTGAAAACTAAGCAGTAACTTTCTAAATAATCCATGGGTCAAAAAAATAAACCACAATAGAAATTAGAACATATGTGAATGAAATGATAAGAATATGGCAAATTAAACTTGTGAGGATGGTGACTTTATAGCCCTAAGTAAATATTTAGGAAAAAAAGGATTTAAAACAGTGACCTTAATTATCCATCTCAGTAATTAGGTAAAAGCAAATTAAAGCTAATAAAAGGAGTAGGAAGGAAATAACAAAGAATAGAAGCTAATAAAATAAAAATACACAAAAGAGCATTTTAAAAATAAAAGATTCTTTGAAAAGACCAAAAACGCTGACAAAACCCTGGCAAAATGATAGAAAAAGGTACAAATTCCTAACATCAAACATAAAAAGAGATGTTGCTACATATTCTATGCACACTTAAAAACAATTAGAGATTGTTTTGAAACATTTTATGCGATTATATTTGAAGATATAGAGGAAATGAATGAATTTCGACATAAACAATTTTCCAAGATGAGAGCAGAGATCAGAATAGATCCCATTAACAGAATCTGTCATTTAAGATTTTACCACAGAGAAAACTCTAGGCCTAAATGTCTCTACTGATGAATTCTTCTGAACATTTAGGAAAGAAATGACACCAAACTTGCATGAGTGCTTCCACAGGACAAAACAGGAAATGTCCCCGAGTAATTATGCGAGGCCAGCCGGGGGAGGTGCGGGACAGGCAGCACAGTTGCTCACCGCATGCGTGCGGCAACCTCACACGCATGTGGCCACCAAAGCCACGCGTGTAAGGAGAATGATATGTAATAACCAAGTTGCATTTTTCTAGAAATTCAAGGTTGGTTGGCAACATAATATATTAATAGAATAAAGGGGGAAATCATTTGAGCATTTCGATTGGTGTTTTTAGGAAAGCGTTTAGTAAAGGTCAGCACCACGCATGACCGTCTGTCAGGCAAACCGGGAGGGGAGGGGCTGCTCTGAGGTGACAGGCGGCAGAGCCTGCAGCAGCGTGGAGGACGTGGAACCGTCCCCGCACGTGGTCGGCTCCCACCGCGTCTGCCGGCGTGGCGCCGGGTCCCCGCATGTGGATAAGAAAAGTAAAACAAAACTTTCGCTCACGGGAAACACGACTGTGCCAGCAGAAGATCCCAATGGATCTGCAGATTATCAGAATTATTCACTAAGTTTAACAAGGTTATTGGTGCAAGGTCAGCATAAAATTTACATTTCTACATATGAACAGGAGAAAATGGATAATACTTTAAAACACATTAATACCCTTTTATAAAATGGCCGATAAACACACGAGAAGATGCTCACGTCACTAATCGTCGGGAAACACAAATCAAAACCACGAGGAAACGCACCTCACAGCCGTCGGGACGGCCACTGTGAAAAGAAACAGCAAACGTGAGTGTCAGCGAGAGGTGGGGACGTGGACCCCGCGTGCCGTTGGTGGGAAATGGTGCGGCCACCGAGGAAAACAGCGTGGCGGCTCCTCAAGGAATTAAGAACAGAATTGCCACGTGCTCCGGCAATTCCACCTCTGGGTGTGCACCAGAGAGAGCTGGACACAGGGGCTAGAGCAGGTGTGTGCACACGGTGCTCACTGCAGCCCCTCTCACGACAGACACGGGTATAAGCAGCTCAACTGCCACTGGCTGGACGGACGGACGTGCAAAGTGTGTGCCGTGCAGTGGGGTGCTGCTCAGCCTCACGGAGGAACCCCACACGGCACTGCTGGCCTCACAGGGACGCAGGTGCTCTCCTGGGAGGAGAGGAGGGAGGAGGGAGGAAGGAAAAGTGAGGAGAGAGAACGGAGGAGGAGAGAGGAGTGAGGAGGGAAAAGGGAGGAGGGAGGAGGGAAGAGAAGGGGGGGGCACAGGGAGGAGGGAGGAGGGAGGGAGGGAGGAGGGGGGAGGAGGAAGGAGGAGGAGGGAGGAGGGAAATGGAGGAGGGAGGAGAGAGGAGTGAGGAGGGAAAAGGGAGGAGGGAGGGAGGGAGGAGGAGGAGGGGGAGGAGGAGGGAGAAAGGAGGGAGGAAGGAAAAGGGAGGAGGAGGGAGGAGGGAACAGGGAAAAGGAGGGAGGAGGGAAAGGGAGGAGGGAGGAGAGGACGAGGGAGAAAGGGGGAGGAGGGTGGGGGAGCAGACAGTGGGACTGTGGCCCGTGGCTCCTGCCCAGGGTGCAGACTCCAAGCGCCAGTCTGCCCGGGACTGGGGTGTGGTGTGTGTCAGAGTGGACAGCCAGTGCACTCGGGTTTTGAGAAAGATTTTGCCAAAGATTAGGATAGAAAGAAGTTTATTTACTTTTCCCTGGGTGGAAAAGGGCCAACCCGGTATAAGAGAGGGAGATAGTGTTGGCAGAGAGAATCGGGAATTCAGGCTTTTTATTTAGGGGATGAAGATTTATGGCCATAGCCACGTTAACAGGGTGCAGTGAACCGTCATCTGCTCCTTCCTTTCTTCCGGCAGGCTGATGACAAAAGTGGCCGTGGGATGTCCGAGATCTTGTCTGCGATCTTGCCCTTAAGCCGTGATTTGGGGAAGTGCCTTGGGGCTGTGAGCAAACCCTAGGCAGCCGTTTCTGTGAGTGTAAAGAGAAAGAAAGGTTTGCATTTCCTTTCTGCAGGTGTCGTGGAGCCACAGCGCCCTTTGTGATCGGAGGGAAGGGGCTTGGCTGTGCAATGGCAGCACGTGTGTGGCCCCCACACGTGTGCACATGCACTTGGCGTGGACCCAGGACAACCGGAGCCTCCCTCCCCGTTTCTGTCAACGGGCTCCGCCTCCCCGGCCGCAGGGCTGAGGCTGCACGACGGTGTGTCCGGTTGTGCGTCACCTTTCCACTCGAGGGGCCGGTGACGAGGGGCCGGTGACGGGTGACTGTCCGACTCCCTGCGCAGATGTGCCCGGGGCGGGGCTGAGCCCGGGGCGGGGCTGGCTGGAGGCGCGGGAGCCGGGCCCACGGCCTTCTCGGGCGGAGCCCAGCCTGCGGGATCACAGCAGCGGAGCTCCCTGTCAACTCTGAGGCGGTTCTGTATGACAAACACTTAAAATTAATCTTCATGCATTTTAACGAATGTCTCATCTTTTTAGCATATTGATTTTAGTCAACACTTTGCTTTCAGTTTCCAAATGTGTTTAGCACATTTGTTGATTGCAAAGTCCTGAGCTGAAGTTCACTAGAAAATTCTAGGTTGAGAGTGGATCACTTTTAAAAATAATGTCCAGGCTGGGTGCAGTGGCTCACGCCTGTAATCCTAGCACTCTGGGAGGCCGAGGCGGGTGGATCGTTTGAGCTCAGGAGTTCGAGACCAGCCTGAGCAAGACCGAGACCTGTCTCTACTAAAAATAGAAATTATATGGACAACTAAAAATATATAGAGAAAAAATTAGCCGGGCATGGTGGCACATGCCTGTAGTCCCAGCTACTCGGGAGGCTGAAGCAGGAGGATTGCTTGAGCCCAGGAGTTTGAGGTTGCTGTGAGCTAGGCTGACGCCACGGCACTCACTCTAGCCCGGGCAACAGAGCGAGACTCTGTCTCAAAAAAAAAAAAAGTAACGTCTAGTTAAAACAAAAGTTTAAAAACCATTTTGCTAAATGTTGGGAAGAATCGCAGTGTAGTCTCCTAAGTTATTGTGTAATGTTGTCTGCTTACC
>JAQIFY010004899.1:0-11423 GCA_028533085.1 Varecia variegata | reverse complement strand
CAAACTCTACTGATTTCAATGTTAATCTCATGTAAAAAAAAATCTTCACAGAAACATCTAGGATAATGTTTGACCAAATTACATTATCTGGTACCATAGCTTAGTCAAGTTGACACATGAAATTAACCATCACAAGTGGAGTGTAGTGGCTCATGCCTATAATCCCAGCACTTTGGGAGGCTGAGATGGAAGGATTGCTTGAGGCAAGGAGTTGTAGACCACCCTGGGCAACATAGTGAGACCCCATCTCTACAAAAATAAAAACATAGAAAAATTAGCCGTGCATGGTGGTGTATGCTTGTAGTCCCAGCTACTCGGGAGGCTGAGGCAAGAGGTTGGCTTGAGGCCAGGACAGCCTGGGCTACAGAGCGAGACCCCATCTCTTAAAAAAAAAAAAAAAATTAACTATCACAATGACACATCCCTGTCCAGGTATAAACCCAGAGAGATGTCTTAACTATCACAATGACACATCCCTGTCCAGGTATAAACCCAGAGAGATGTTTGCATAGGCACCTTAGTCTGCATGAGGCTGTGTGTCACAGGATTTGCAGGGACCACAGGTGAAGGGAGTGGCTGCCTGGGGTCCATCACAGGGCAATGAGTCTACAGGGTGGCCTGTGATGGAACCCTCCATGGCAGGTGGCAGCCTAACCCATGGCCACGCAGAGATTTCCATCCATCAATCATACTAGAGGACACTCGGCCGCAGTCTGGGGAGGACAGCTGAGGAGGGGAAGGGCAGTGGGGACAGCGTTGGCAATTATGGGGAGAAAATAGCACAATAAAATATAAAGAGAAATGTCTGGAATAGGCAAATCCATAATGAAAGTTGATTAGAGGGTACCAGGGTCTTGGAGGACAGGGATTGGGGAGCATATGAGTTTCCTACAGTTCCTGTAACAAAGTACCACAAACTGGGTTGTCTAAAACAACAGAAATTTATTCTCTCACAGTTCCAGAGGCCAGAAGTCCAAACTCTGGGTGTTGGTAGGGTTGGTTTCTTCTGGGGGTTCTGAGGGAGAATTTATTCTATGCCTCTCTATTAGCTTCTGGTGGCTCCTGGCAATTCTTGCCTCATAGACATATTATTCCAATCTCTTCCAATGTCTTTTTTAAAAAAGGTTTTTAGAGACAAAGTCTCACCATGTTGCCCAGGCTGGACACAAACTCCTGGGCTCAAGCAATCCTCCCACCTCAGCCTCCCAAGTAGCTGAGACTATAGGACCTGGACACCATGTCCAGCTTCTGCTTCTGTCTTTATGTGGCACTCTCCTTTGTGTATGTAGCTCTTCTCTTCTTATAAGGACACTAGTCATATTGGATTAGGACTTACCCTACTCCCGTTTGACCTCATCTTAACTTTATTACATCTGCAAAGACCCTATTTCCAAATAAGGTCACATTCACAGGTCCAGGGGGGTAGGACTTCAACATCTTTTTTTGAACAACAGAAGTCAGCCCACAACAGGGGTATAGTGGGTTGAATAGTAAACCCTAAGAAGATATGTCCATGTTCTAATCCTCAGGACCTATAAATGTGAACTTATTTAGAAAAGGTCTTTACAGATACACAGTCCTACATCACTTAACAACAGGGATAGTGAATACACAAGTCAGTAATATAGGCAATTATCAAGTATGTACTCTACGTGCTATACTTGTTTATGACTGTGAGCATAGTACATTTGTTTATTTTTTTATTTTTTTAACGTAACTGGAATGGAATCAAACAGTACCTTTGTTTGTACCAGTATCACCACAAATATGTGAATTATGTCTTGCATTAAGAAGTTATGATGGGCCGGGTGTGGTGGCTCATGCCTGTAATCCTAGCACTCTGGGAGCGGGAGGATCGCTTGAGGTCAGGATTTCAAGACCAGCCTGAGCAAGAGTGAGACCTATCTCTACTAAAAGTAGAAAAATTAGCCAGGCGTCGTGGCACATACCTGTAGTCCCAGCTACTCAGGAGGTTGAGGCAGAAGGATTGCTTAAGCCCAGGAGTTTGAGGTTGCTGTGAGCTAGGCTGACGCCACAGCACTCTACTCAGGGCAACACAGTGAGACTCTGTCTTAAAAAAAAAAAAATGCTATGATGTGGCTCACACCTGTAATCCTAGCACTTCGGGCAACTGAGGCAGGAGAATCGCCTGAATTCAGGAGTTCAAGACCAGCCTGAGCAAGAGTAAGACACCATCTCTACTAAAAATAGAAAATTAGCTGGACAAGGTGGTGCGCACCTGCAGTCTCAGTAACTTGGGAGGCTGAGGCAGGAGGATCGCTTGAGCCCAAGAGTTTGAGGTTGCAGTGAGCTATGATGATGCCACTGTACTCTACTCAGGTGACAGAGCGAGACTCTGTCACAAAAAAAGAAAAAAACATGTTATGGTGGCTACATCACTAGATGATAAGAATTTTTCAGCTCCATTATAATACTATTGGACCACCATTGTATATGTGGTCCATCATTGACCAAACCCACTATAAGTAAATTAAGGATCTGAAGATGAGGTCATCCGGGATTAACCAGGTGGGTCCTAAATCTAATGACAAGTATACTTATTGAAGACAGAAGAGAATGCACAGAGAAAAGGTGGCCATGTGGAGACAGAGACAGAGATTGGAGTGACGTAGCCATAAGGCCTCCTCAGGAAGTGGCTTTGGGGGTAACACCTGAGGAAGAAAGGGTGAGGGTGGCTGTTTTCTGGCAGGTGCCCAACTGGGCCCATGGACAGTCCTCAGGAGGGCTGGCTGGGTGCCATCTGAGCAACCCCTACATATTGCTTCACCCCTCCAAACCCTGTCTGCAAAGCCAAAATATAGACAGTTCTCAGTGGTCCAGGACAGGGAAGGGAGAGATGTTATAAAGGGTTAGCAAGAAGCACAGAGGCAAGAGTATAAGGCGACACTGACTGCTTGGCCCAGCCGATAGTGGGGCAGAGCTGAGGCACACTGGTGTCCCACCATATACTTCTGGACCTCTGGATGTACTGGCTCCCAGAGAGCACCTCTGAGTGAGGTTCTCAGCCTCACCCTCCTATGTGCCCACCCTGGCTTGGTCCATGCCAGGATACACCCTCTGGTTTCCCTGAGTCTGCCTGAGTCTGGTTTCCAGTTGATTCCCTTCCCTCAGTGTTGTCCTGGCACTTCTTGAAGCCTTAGATTCCCCATCTGGACAATGGGGCCCACAGTGGCCTGGTGCCTGGTGGTGAGGGGACGCTCCAGAGGATGCTCTGACACCAGGTAACACTGCTTGTGTGGCTGCCCCACACTGGGGATGAAGGTCTTGGGCCTAGGAGGAGGAAGGAGGCACTCTTACAACCATCATGCAGAGAGAAGAGCATGGGCCTTGGTGGGCCACTGAAACCCCAGGGCCTGTTGCCAGGGTCTAGGGGAAGGCCTGTAATGAGGGGCAGCCAACGATAGGGTGGCAGGGACCCGATATACCCCCAGAATCTGCTAAGTGTACAGTGACCTCTCTGGGTACTGCCCACCATTCCTCACATCACTGCTCCCTATATGCTTATTCTTTTTTTTTTTTTTTTCTTTTTTTTTAGAGACGGGGTCTCGCTCTTGCTCAGGCTGGTCTCGAACTCCTGAGCTCAAACAATCCGCCCGCCTCGGCCTCCCAGAGTGCTAGGATTACAGGCATGAGCCACCGCGCCCGGCCTCCTATATGCTTATTCTGCCTCAGAGCCTTTGCCCTTGTTTCTGCCTCAACTGTCCTTCCCGCAGGTGTTTGAGGGTGGCCCCTAGGAGAGCTACACTTTTTGCATATTTCGACCTTCTGGTCCTGGGTACCTGTGCCTGTCCTAGAAGCCAGGGTAGGTGTCGGTCCCATGCTCCACACGTCAGTGATTTTGGGAACCAGCACAGGGTGAGGCTGTGGAAAGTGTTCAAGCAAATATGACAAAAGGAGGCCCACACCTCACCCTACGCGTTGCCAACCACCAACTTTCTTTCCCAATTATCAGAAGTGAGGGTCGGGGCCTCGGCCTCCTCTGGGTGGCGGGAGTGCAGTGGGCAAGGTCCTGCGGAGGAGAGGGGTGGGTGTGGAGGTCCGCGACTACGCCACGGAGGGGCGGGGCCTGGATTTGGGGGCCGCGCGGCAGGGCTGGAACAAAGGCAGGGGCGGGGACAAAGCCCCGCAGCCCCCAGTCCCGGGCAGGAACAAAGGCCACACCCGGCCCAGTGGCCGGACATGCCTCAGCCGCCGCCACGTGTAGGCACCTGGGAGCTGGGCTGGGGACTGTGCCGAGTTCCCTCTAGTCCCCGTCGCTGTTGCTGGAGCGCGCCTAGGGAGCGGCAGGCGGGGTTTCAAGGCTGCTGGCGCCAGCCCTCGCGGCCTCCTGGAAGCTGCCACCCATCCCACTCGTTGTCGCCGGGACTGGAGACCTCAGGACCTGAGGAGCACTGCACAGGAGTTGAGGCCCACCCCCTTGGACAAGCCCCAAGGCACTCATCCCTCGAGTTTTCTCCCGCCCAGGGCACTCAGGGGACTCCCCTCTCTCTACAGGCCTTACTTCCCCCCAGATATGGTCTGCACACACACGCTCCGCTTCCCCCTCAGACAGGATTCTCTCCACGCAGACCCTGCTTCCTTCCTTAGGAGACCCACTGTGGAGGTTCAGGATGCCCACCCGGAAAAGCATCAGTCAGGAGAGCAGCAGGCTAGATCATGGGGAGGAGCGCCTGGGGGACTGGGTGGCATCTCACAGACTCGCTGCCTTGTAGCCGCTTGTGATCTACGTTTGATTTAGGCAAGTTTCTGTTTTTCAAGTTGAACAACAAGGTTAAAACCAAAAGTCAGCCTCCTTGCTCGAGCAGGAGCTTCCTTTCTCCCAGGAGGGGGACCATCCGCCCTCTCCCCTGGCACCAGCCGCCTCTCGGCCTTGGCCCCGCCCACTGGCCATCGGCCCTGCCCCGTGTCCCGAACTATTGGTGACGCAGAGGCTGGAGACGTCTCCTGGCTGGCCGGAGGGGCGCAGAGCGAGGTGGAGTGCAGAATGCCCACGCGCTTGGGCACACAGTGGCCTGCCCTGGTGCAGGCTGGAGTTGGAGCTGGGGGAGAAATCACGCTCTAGGAACAGCGCGCACGCCCCGCTTGAGGATTAAATTGCAGCGGTGACATCACGGAGGCCCCGCCCCCACCACACGAGCCGCGCCGAAGTAGGGTTGGCCGTGGGAGGGCCCAGCCGGGCGCGTGCGTACTTTTGGCCTCGCCCGCGCCGAGTGGCTGGGGCCCCGCCCTCGGGCGTGCGGCGCCCAACGCGCGTGCGCAGCGGCGTCGGCGCCAGTTATTTCTGTCCCGCCCCCCGGCCGCGGCTCTTTCTGCGAGCGGGCGCGCGGGCGAGCGGTTGTGGGTGTTGCGCGTGGTGCAGGTCTCGGCCGCGGCTGAGGCGGAAGCGCGGACGGTCCCGTCGGGAGGCGAGCAGGTAGCAACCAGCCGTGCCTCGGCAGCGCCCCGCTTGCGGCGGGCAGCGGCCCAGGAGGCGCGTGGCGGCGCTCGGCCTCGCGGCGGCGGCGGCCCAGCCGTTGGCAGTGAGCGCGTCTGCGCCTGCGCGGCGGGCCCCGTTCCCCTCCTCCCCCCCGGGCGCCCCCGGCGGCGTGTGAATGGCGGCCTCGGCGGCGGCGGCGGCCTCGGCGGCGGCGGCCTCGGCCGCCTCTGGCAGCCCGGGCCCGGGCGAGGGCTCGGCTGGCGGTGAGAAGCGCACCGCCGCCTCTTCGGCCGCGGCTTCGGCCTCGGCGTCGTCGCCCGCGGGGGGCGGCGGTGAGGCGCTGGAGCTGCTGGAGCACTGTGGCGTGTGCCGGGAGCGCCTGCGGCCCGAGAGGGAGCCGCGCCTGCTGCCTTGCCTGCACTCGGCCTGCAGTGCCTGCCTTGGACCCGCGGCGCCCGCCGCCACCAACAGCTCGGGGGATGGCGGTGCGGCTGGCGACGGCGCTGGTGAGTACGGAGTGGCTGGGGGCCGCCCCTCCCCCCACCTCCAGCTTTTGATTCCATCTCGATGCTGAGATGGGGGTGCATCTGCGCAAGGGGGTGGGGGCCTGGACGGGGCCTTGCCTGATCGTGCACGGGGAGTGGGTTCTGGACCCTGCACAGGACGAGGGTCTGGGCTTAGCACTGAGATGGGGAGTCTGACTTCAGCTGGAGGAAAGACGGCTCAGGGAGGGGAGGTGTGGGCTGCCGCGGGATGATGTTCGGGGCCCAGTAAGGGGATCAGGGCACAGCCTAGATAGGAGCATACAGTGGTCTCACACGGTCCTACTCCTCGCAGTGGTGGACTGCCCTGTGTGCAAGCAGCAATGCTTCTCCAAAGACATCGTGGAGAATTACTTCATGCGTGATAGTGGCAGCAAGGCTGCCACTGATGCCCAGGATGCTAACCAGGTGCGTGGTACCTCAGCAACCCCCAGAAGGTCTCTGGCTATGAGGAGGGGGCATCTGCCCAAGAGGAGCTTGGCACTAAGTTCCAAGATGTTACTCTTTCCACTCTCCTAGGCTCTGCGTGGGTTGCCTAGTCTGGGTCAAGGGACCAACCTTAATTTCAGGTTGTGTTTCCTGGGATGTAAATGTGGACTTACCAGGTTGTCCTTCCTTCTCTGACCCTGCCTTTGCCTGGCAGTGCTGCACGAGCTGTGAGGATAATGCACCAGCCACCAGCTACTGCGTGGAGTGCTCTGAGCCGCTGTGTGAGACTTGCGTGGAGGCGCACCAGCGAGTGAAGTACACCAAGGACCACACCGTGCGTTCCACTGGTATGTGAGGCCTAGGACGCTGTTGCAGATGTTCTCCTCTATGTGCCTTCAGCTTGTTATAATATTGGTTGAGCCTGATGGATAGGTCTTAGAGTTGTTCTCTAGGGGGTGCCATCTGTAGGCTGAACTCCAAAAGCAAGGAGGCTGGGGTTCTGTTGTGCAGTCTCTGGGGTTCTAGTTGGGAGGGGAAAGGCCATGGACAGGGGAGGCACAGGACACCTTGGCATGCTGCAGGGGTACAAAGGGTTCCAGGAGGCTCGTGGGGAAAGCTCTCAGGGTCCTGGTGGTGGAGGCCTCAGGAAAGGAAAGGCATGATGTGAGGAGTTTACCAGATCTGGGGTTCTCTGGTACCTGGCTTAAGATTCTTCTCTGGACCGTGACACTTCAGGACAGGGCTTCTTGACAATCTTCACATGTCTCCTTGAATTGTCAGTGATGGTGAGTTCTGGAAATTTGTGTTAGCTATGACTTGTTAGCAACCTATCCAAAGCTTAGTTAAGTATTTCCAGGTTTTTCTGCACTGTCTTTGGTATGGAAAGAGGCTTCAGAGTCTCCTGAAGTAGCTGTGCTGTGATTCCTCCCATCCCATAGGACAGCATTGGTGGGAAGATGGGGATGGAGGTGGTGGCTGTGGTGCCCGAGGAACCAGGAGGGATGGGCAGAGGTCTACAGGGTGCCTTACATTCCAGAGCTTGCAGGCAAAGGTAGGGTGCAGGAATGGGTGGCATTGGGGAAGCCAAGGCCTGGCTTACCTGTGTCCTGACGCTACGTTATAGGTTTCTTTGGTCCCTTGGGGACTAACGTACCTGATCAGCTTTTAGTGGGGAAACAGGCTTTGGAGGTTATTGGTGTATTGGTCTTCTGTGGCATTATTCTGAGCACCTGAATCCTGCTCCAGGGAAGGGGCCTGATACCATTCTGAGGGTCCTGGTCTGACATCTCATCTTTCCCAGTCTGAGAAAACTCTACAATATTTCTTCTGGGCCCTTGGATTGTAAGATACCCTGGTGTTTTGTTAGTAAAGAGAGGTTACCATGAACAGAGGAGAAAGGGTTCCAGGTGGAGAGTGGTTTGTAGGCAGAATTCTCAGTTTCCCCACTTGGAGAAGTATTCACTAGAGGGCATGGGAGTAATCTTTTCTTGCCAGAGGCTGTCATCCTTTATGCTGTCACCACCAGAAGCTGGAAGGAACTGGGGATGTTTCTCTTTGCTAAGCTGGTGCAAGAGGTTCTAGGAGCAAAGACCTGGACTTGTAGGCCTGTGCTTTGCCCTGGCCACTGCCATGTATCCTGTAGGTCTTCCCAATAGATGGCCCAAGGTTGCAGGAAAGGGTGGAAATGAGGCCCCAAGCTCCATCTGCTGCCTGAGTTGTGGGTGGCCAAGGGCAAGGTCCAGCCTTACAGTTTCCACTCCCTAGGGCCGGCCAAATCTCGGGATGGTGAGCGTACTGTTTATTGCAACGTACACAAGCATGAACCCCTTGTGCTGTTCTGTGAGAGCTGTGACACTCTCACCTGTCGAGACTGCCAGCTTAATGCCCACAAGGACCACCAGTGAGTCCCAAGGCATGGTGGGTGGGTGGGACCTGTTTCCAGGTTCAGCACTCAGACCCATCTCTGTCTGCTCTCAGGTACCAGTTCCTAGAGGATGCAGTGAGGAACCAGCGAAAGCTCCTGGCCTCACTGGTGAAGCGCCTTGGGGACAAACATGCAACATTGCAGAAGAGCACCAAGGAGGTTCGCAGCTCGTAAGTATGGGTGCCAGGGCTGTGGGGATGGTTCTAGGTGAGACCCTGCGCAACTTGACCTGCCCTGCCCTGTTCCGCCCCCTAGGATCCGCCAGGTGTCTGACGTACAGAAGCGTGTGCAGGTGGATGTCAAGATGGCCATCCTGCAGATCATGAAGGAACTGAACAAGCGGGGCCGTGTACTAGTTAATGATGCCCAGGTAAGCCTTGGGTTGACAAGAGGGTCCCTGGGCCCCCTCTGCTGGTTCCTGACACTTTCCAGAGTGGGGAGCGATTCTGGTACTCTCTGTCCTTCTCGCTGATATTGCACCCTCTCCACCTGCAGAAGGTGACTGAGGGGCAGCAGGAACGCCTGGAGCGGCAGCACTGGACCATGACCAAGATCCAGAAGCACCAGGAGCACATCCTGCGCTTTGCCTCTTGGGCTCTGGAGAGCGACAACAACACAGCCCTACTGCTTTCTAAGAAGTTGGTGTGTACTTCTGGGCTCCCAGGTGATGGGCTCCAGTGGGTGGCCCCCAGCTCCCTGGAACCTTACTCATTTCCTGGTGTGCTGTTGCCCCACCCCACCAGATCTACTTCCAGCTGCACCGGGCCCTCAAGATGATCGTGGATCCCGTTGAGCCACATGGCGAGATGAAGTTTCAATGGGATCTCAACGCCTGGACCAAGAGTGCTGAGGCCTTTGGTGGGTCCGTTGTTTGCCCCAGCTCTACTGTGTTACCACCCTAGGTGCTGCAAATACTTAATGCTAATTTCTTCTCACAGGGAAGATTGTGGCAGAGCGTCCTGGCACCAACTCAACGGGCCCTGCACCCATGGCTCCTCCAAGAGCCCCAGGGACCCTGAGCAAGCAGGGCTCTGGCAGTGGCCAGGTGAGCAGGGGAGAAGAGCCAGGAAAGGAGGGGGCAGGGCAGGAGGTCCCATGGGGTTCCTACCCCACTGAGGGCCACCTGTTTTCTGTTTGCAGCTCATGGAGGTACAGGAAGGCTATGGCTTTGGGTCAGGTGAGTGGGTCTGCCTGGTAGGTGTGGAAGGCCTTAGTGTGCTGTGTTCATCCCAACTTGCTGGTCACTTTTTTCTGTCCTCTAAGCAGATGATCCCTACTCAAGTGCAGAGCCTCACGTGTCAGGCGTGAAGCGGTGAGTGTGGCAGTTCCCTAGGGTGGAGGATAGGTAGGGATGCAGATAGATGGAGGGTGAGGGTTCACACCAAGTTGCACCTACAGATCCCGCTCAGGTGAGGGTGAGGTGAGCGGCCTCATGCGCAAGGTGCCACGAGTGAGCCTCGAACGCCTGGACCTGGACCTCACGGCTGACAGCCAGCCCCCAGTCTTCAAGGTCTTCCCGGGCAGCACCACCGAGGACTACAATCTTATTGTTATTGAGCGGGGCGCTGCTGCTGCAGCTGCCGGCCAGCCCGGGACTGCGCCCCCAGGAACTCCTGGTGCCCCACCGTTACCTGGCATGGCCATCGTCAAGGTGAGCCTGACCCAGGGAACCATGACTACAGGATGACGACTGTCACCCAGGTCTGGACCCTGTTGAACAATACTCCTCCCTCACCACCTTGCAGGAGGAGGAGACAGAGGCTGCCATTGGAGCCCCTCCTGCTGCCACTGAAGGTCCTGAGACCAAACCTGTGCTGATGGCTCTGGCAGAGGGTCCTGGTGCTGAGGGCCCCCGCCTGGCCTCACCCAGTGGCAGCACCAGCTCAGGCCTGGAGGTGGTGGCTCCTGAGGGTACCTCGGCCCCAGGTGGTGGCCCAGGCACCCTGGATGACAGTGCCACCATTTGCCGCGTCTGTCAGAAGCCAGGTGACCTGGTCATGTGCAACCAGTGTGAGTTTTGCTTCCATTTGGACTGCCACCTGCCTACCCTGCAAGATGTGCCAGGGTGAGTGCAAGGCTGGGTGGGGGCTGGGCAGAGCACAGGGGGCTGGCAGGGTCCTGTGCAGCCCTTTACTCTTCCCCCCAGGGAGGAGTGGAGCTGCTCACTCTGCCATGTGCTCCCTGACCTGAAGGAGGAGGATGGCAACCTCAGCCTGGACTCAGACAGCACTGGTGTGGTGGCCAAGCTCTCACCAGCCAACCAGCGGGTGAGGGCAGGGGCTGCTCAGGTTGGGGTAGCTGTAGGTTTGATGGAGTTGCCCAGAACTGTGACATCTGTTGCACTGTCTATAGAAATGTGAGCGTGTCCTGCTGGCCCTGTTCTGTCATGAACCTTGCCGCCCCCTGCATCAGCTGGCTACTGACTCTACCTTCTCCTTGGTGAGTCCTAGGACAGGAGAGAGAAGAAGGGGTGGTGACTGCTGGGCCTCACCCTCAACCTGTGTATGTGGTCTCTGCCTGCAGGACCAACCTGGTGGCACCCTGGATCTGACCCTCATCCGTGCCCGCCTCCAGGAGAAGTTGTCACCCCCCTACAGTTCCCCCCAGGAGTTTGCCCAGGATGTGGGCCGCATGTTCAAGCAGTTCAATAAGTTGACTGAGGTGAGCCTGTGGAATGGGGGGCTGTGGGCAGGTGGATATTGTGAAAGAGCCAGGACCCACCTACCTACCACATCCCTGCTTGGCCCAGGACAAGGCGGATGTGCAGTCCATCATCAGCCTGCAGCGCTTCTTCGAGACGCGCATGAATGAGGCCTTCGGTGACACCAAGTTCTCTGCTGTGCTGGTGGAGCCCCCGCCGCTGAGCCTGCCTGGTGCTGGCCTGAGCTCCCAGGAGCTGTCTGGTGGCCCTGGTGATGGCCCCTGAGGCTGGGTCCCCCCTTGGCCAGCCCAGCCTGGCTCTGTTCTCTGTCCTGTCACCCCATCCCCACCCCTCTGGTGGCCTGACTCCCACTCCCTGGTGGCCCCATCCCCAAGTCCCACACGATAAATGGTTTTTACTTCTGTGGATTTAATAAAAACTTCACCAGTT
>JAQIFY010004898.1:0-11425 GCA_028533085.1 Varecia variegata | reverse complement strand
AGGACATTAGCACCTGCCACAGGACATTAGCACCTGCCATAGGCAGGTGGGCACTAGACAGCGTGCACGGGCAGAGGAGTAGATGAAAAGTTTCCAGAAAGCCCATGACATGGACTTTTAAATAAAACTAGTTAACATATTTTCTTAGCCAGCTCACCTACAATTAACACTGCCCCAAACTACTTTTCTCTAAGTTCATGCATTTTCAAACTGTGATCCATTTTGTATACCAACAAAACGTACAGCTGCATAAGCAAGTAATAGAACTCACAATACTTTAGGCTTGCTTATTTTTTTTTTTTTGAATAAAAAACATTCAGGACATGAACAGAAAATCGTAGATATTTGTTCAAATAGAAGAAGTCCTTAAATATAAATTATCATTGCATAATTTGGGCCAAGGGTGTATTTATACCCAAGTTCTGATACTATTTAAAGTCCCAAATTCCAAATTCCCCATATGTCCTCTAGGATTTTTTTTTTTTGTTTGAAGATAAAATAGTATTTTAAGAATTGTTGTACAAGAAAGACTAGAATTTATGGTATGAAAAAATATTGCGTTTGGTTTTTGTGTTAAAGACGTGGTTCACGGTGTGCGACAAACGGAAAGAAAGTGCCAGATCCAGAGGACATCGCTTCGCCTGTGCTTGCATGTTGGGGACAGTGGAGTCCCCAAAGGGACAGTGGCGGTGGGTGACGTCGGGTGCGATGGACGTGGAGACGGAGGGTCTCGGTCCGGCCCTGGCCATCTTGTTGTCCCCGATGCCACCTGCAGCTTCTCCCAACCGGAGTTGCTCCACCAGTAAAATCCAAACAGGGCAGCACTCAGAGGGTTTAATTAGGAATAAGTGAGGTTATGAATATAAACTTGTTTGTGGGCCAGGAAGGGTCTTACGAGGGGCTACGACCCTCCTGTTACAGGGCTGTGAATTTCTGTCAATTTTGTCTGCTCATACTCAGTAAAGTAAGGCACTGCTATCCTGTAGATTTTAACTTTTTAACAGATTTTTGGCTCTGACTCGATGCCAAGAATCCAGTGGGAAACTAAAATGTTTAGTCAATAATCCGGATTGCATGGCGTATACATCTCTCATTAGTGTAGGGACAAAATAGCCACATTTTTGGTTTTTGGTTTTTTTTTTTTTTTGAGACAGAGTCTCGCTCTGTCACCTGGGCTAAAGTGTCATGGCCTCAGCATAGCTCACAGCAACCTCAAATTCCTGGACTCAGGTATGATCCTCCTGCCTCAGCCTCCCGAGTAGCTGGGACTACAGGCATGCGCCACCATGCCCAGCTAATTTTTTCTATATATATTTTTAGTTGGCCAGGTAATTTCTTTCTATTTTTAGTAGAGACGGGGTCCCGCTCTTGCTCAGGCTGGTCTCAAACTCCTGACCTCGAGCGATCCTCCCGCCTCAGCCTCCCAGAGTGCTGGAATGACAGGCATGAGCCACCACGCCCGGCCGATTTTCTGTTTATTGGCCACTATAATTAAATTGATGAGGTTTCCACCCTGTGGAGAGTGGTTATTTTTCAGAGACGGAGGAGGAGGAGGAAGATGGGCTGCTTCTTTCCATGTGATCCCCAGGTTGAAGGTGGGAGGGGGGCACTTGGGGACGAGCCTGTCCTGCGTCCCAGACCGCCGGTCCCAGCCCGAGTCAGGCGGTGGGAGTACAACAGAGACCCCACACCGCCGGCCCGAGGCACCTCCTCCTCCTTCCTTAAACATGTTTGAGTCAGAGGTAAAGAGAACGCCATCAGTACGACTTACATCGTGAAATACTTTATTGATCTTAGATACTAGGAAGAACCATTCATGCATGTGTTTAAAGCAAATATAAGAGCAGTTCTCTGGTGGGTGTCATTTGTCATTCCTGCTTCTAAGCAGAGATTGTTCCTGTTAAACGTAGCTGTAAAACTTGCTCAAAAAAGTGTGTGCGTTGTATTGTGTTCTACGAGCAAACTCGAATTTTTTAAGTATTTGGGAGTCGATATAAAACAGGAAAGAAGGGCATAGCAATTTTTTTTTAATTTTTCACTTCTTATGGAGGTGAAAGGATAGAAAATAATTTCTTCTCAAAAGCAGAGATATTTGTGGCTGATGAAGAATAGATGTCTTATATTGGAATAGTCACGGAGAGATAAGAAAAGCTAGGAACAGATGTGCCCGATGGCAGCATGGGGCCCTGTCCCTACTAATCCGCATGATAAGGTAGATTAATAGAGTGCCTGTGGCTAGGTCACAGGAAGGCCACTGAGGGATCACAAAGTTGCCTGTGAGTGCTGTCACTGCTAAGTCACCTGAAGTCCCAAATCAGGGTGTGGTCTATGGTGCACCTTGGAAACGTCTGACTCACAGCTAATAGCCCAGCTCAGGGTGAGCTCTTGCCCAGTCATCTTGGAATAACACCAGAGTTCATTATCTCAGAGTTAAATATTTCGGGTCAGACAAGTGTTTAGTTATTACCAAATTTTTATATCGCGCCTAAAAAGGAGACGTCTTCTGACTCGATTACAAATTTTTTTGGCAAAATTAGCTAATATTGATATTTAAATGTCTTAAAATATAGTTCCGTTTTTTCCTAAGCAAAAGCCTGCTTAAAGACCTACCTTCATATCTCTGTAGTACACCATGCATAGAGAAAACTGAACGGGTCTAGAAGATAAATCAAAGTGCCTAAATTAAATGCCTAAAATTATAGTCTTTGCCCTGTAGATACGTCTGGTTAGAAGTTTACAATAGGAAATAAATGCAGTCATTACTGCAAGTTTTTATGGCTCGAACACGTGTATCACCATGCTTAATATGATAGAGACATCATGGACTCTGGATTCAGACAAAACTGACTTCCAAGCTCACGTGTTATTATCCGAAAGAACAAGCACGATTTACTTCCAACCTCTGGGCCTCAACAATTTTCTCATTTTTCAAATGGGATGAATAATGCCTACTCTACAGAATGTTGTAAGGATTAATTATATTACATTTAAGGTAATTATCGCAGTAGTCAATTAGAACAATAGTCTACAGCAACACTATTAGGTTCATTTTTCAATAATCCACATCAATTTAGATACAAAAATTCAATAAACCATTCATTCACTTAACGCACACTGTTGAATATCTCTAGGCATAGGAGGTAAATAATAAGAATAGGACATGACCTTGACTTCAAAGTTCTTCATCAAGTATACAGAATTTTAGAAGCAAATTCAACGAAGGGGTTATTATTATTTTTTAACATTTTGTCTCCGTTGAGTGGGTACTTGCTGAGAGGATGAAATATAGGCTCATTTTAGCCCAAACTGAAATTTTAAATTCTTACTGATCCAACATGAGCAAAATCTGGACGTGTTTTTTAAAAATAAATCAAGGAATATATAATAAAGCTTCTACTCTAAATTTCTGTGTAGGAGAACGTGAATTGATATAAAAATGAGAAATTGTTCTTTAAGTCGACAGAAATGAGAAAACCAATATAACAATATCCAGAGTTATGGAGGGTGTAATGGAACGAACATACTCGATTCAATTTAGCAACTTATGTGCGTAGCTGAGTCTGAGATCCACTTAACCGAAAGAGAAAAAAACTAAAGGCTTCCAGAGGGTGAACTATTTGGCTTGTTTATTTGGAATTCTTTTCTTTTTTTCTTGGTTGGTCTAGCTAGTGGTTTATTAATTTTGTTTATCAGGGAGGAGAGGGAAAAGGAAATGGCTTAAGAGAGAAGTACTGGATGATGGATTTGCATTTAAATGGACTGAATATGTACCTAACGGACTTTTAAATTGGATAGATTGCTCGCTTAAATTGGCAAGTCTTGTCAGACAAAGTTTAATTTTCATACCTAAGCATGTAAAATTTGACCTCCTACATATTTTTGAAATCTTACCTAGAATATGGGAAAACTCTTAAGGACAATTATGGACTTGATTGGCCAAATTAAGTTGGACTTGATTTTGGGGAAAACGCTTTGAGATGATATATCTATACAAGTGGTTGGTCTTGCTAATTGCCTGTGCAGTTTGCTATTTTGACCTCTGCAAATTGCCAGCATTTTTTCGGCCTGGAAGGAAGAGAAGGAAAGAAGGGAACAGAAGTCTATCTTAGCAGACTGTTCCATTTCAGGCTAATTATCTGTGACCTTGAAGGACCTAGTGACAATGAGTCTGTTTCCATGTTATTAAAATACAGCAAAATGGCCTCAATGTGACCATTTACGAGTTTAACCGTATTGGAACATGATGCTTCTAGAATGGCCCTTTGCATCATTTCTAGCCTTAAAGATGAAAATTTTCCGTTCAACCCAGGTGGAGACACATTTTACCAAAAGGTGGCAATAAGAGTTCTGACTCCTACATTTCCAGAAACACATCGAACAATACTTACATACAAAAAAAAAAACCCCTTTTTTTTGTCTATTCGTATATTTTACTTTGCCAGTTTGATATCTGACTACCTTTTTCTTTAAATATGTAAACACTTATGACTGTGAACTAAAATAAAATCTTAAGGCTCACCCACCACCAGCTGACAGCATGGACCCCCTTGTGGCCCAGGGATTATCCTAAAACTAAACTTCCTGCCAGGAGGAGGGAGGTCAGACCTGCCTCATCACACCCTTCCCTTCTTGGGGACATCCTTTGTAACCCACTAACAGGCCTAAGGATTTTTTTTTTTTTGAGACAGAGTCTCACTCTGTCACCCGGGCTAGAGTGAGTGCCGTGGCATCAGCCTCGCTCACAGCAACCTCCAACTCCTGGGCTCAAGCGATCCTCCTGCCTCAGCCTCCCGAGTAGCTGGGACTACAGGCATGCGCCACCATGCCCAGCTAATTTTTTTTTTCTATATATATTTTTAGTTGTCCAGCTAATTTCTTTCTATTTTTAGTAGAGATGGGGGTCTCGCTCTTGCTCAGGCTGGTCTCAAACTCCTGACCTCGAGCAATCCTCCGACTTCGGCCTCCCAGAGTGCTAGGATTACAGGCGTGAGCCACCATGCCCAGCTAATTTTTTTTTTTCTATATATATTTTTGGTTGTCCAGCTAATTTCTTTCTATTTTTAGTAGAGACAGGGTCTTGCTCTTGCTCAGGCTGGTCTCGAACTCCTGACCTCGAGCGATCCTCCCGCCTCGGCCTCCCAGAGTGCTAGGATTACAGGCGTGAGCCACCACGCCCGGCCGACAGGCCTAAGGATTAAATGAGATTTATTCATTCATTCTCCAAGCATCTGTCGAACTCCCAGCTGTTAAGGGTTAAAGGCTGTTCCAGAGGGTGGAGCTCAGTGCAGGGACTGGAGAGAGCAAACCACATTCACCAGCAAAAACATAAGAAACTGTCAGTCATACATGTCATAAAGAAAGCTGGTAAAGGTGACAATGATTAGGTTACTTCAAATGAGGTGGTCCAGACGGCCTTCGGAGACTGTGATCTCTGAGCTGAGATCTAAGAAGCAAAAGCAGCAAAGTCGAAAGAACAATTGAGTCGACAGAGGAAAGAGTAAATGCAAAGACCCCGAGATGGGAGGAAAATCAGTGTTTTCAGGAAATACAAGGGTGGCCAGGGTAGCAGCATTCAGTGAGCCGCAGAGAGCAGCGCTACGAAGGTTGCAGAGACAGGAAGGGCTGCTGTTCTGAGTCAACCCAACCTGAGTTCAAATCCTGTCTCCACCACTTGCCAGATCTGAGACTCTGAGCAAAGCATTTGAACTCCTGGACCCTCAGTTTCGACATCGGTAAATTTATATGCCCTCGAGCCATTATTACAATTTTCTTTAAGGTACAGAATGCACACAAATGGCCAGTAGATGCCAGCAGCCATTATCATTATTATTTATTACCTGTGCTAAGGTGATCAGTGCATTTATGCTCAAAGACACAGATGCATGATCCAAGTTTAGTTCTATTGGAATAAACTGTCAGGTTAAGGACAATTATGGACTTGATTGGCCAAATTAAGTTGGGCTTGATTTGGGGGAAAACACTTTGAGATGATATATGCTGCTGCGTAATACAATATTTCAAATCCAGTTAGGAGGAAAAGTTTTCTGGAAAAAAAAGAAAATCCTTTTTCCGGTCTTCCTACAGTTTCAAAAGCTTCTGTGCCTCAAAGCATTATTTCTTACCACACAAGCATAGCAAGGTCAGGCGCTGATCGGTGAAGGGCGAAGTGATTTATAAAGTCATTTTCGTTTCTCAGCGGTTTTTCTTTCCGATGATGTGTGAGGAAATGTCACTGGGAATGTCAGCTGGGAATACACGAGAAGATTTCAGTTGCTTGTGGGTTTGCTAACTTATCGTCTGCATCCTGTACTTGGACGTTTGATCAAAAGCCACATAAATCTTGGTTTGCTTCCTCCAAACCAAGTTTACTCTCCTGTATCCTGAATTCGATCCTTCTCTCTCACGTTGTATTTCTTTGTCACCCTGTCGTTGCTGGTTCCTGCGAGGATGCGTGAAGCCCACAGCTGGGCTTCCCTGGAATCCTGCTCACTTTCCGGCCTTTTCTGAACCCCCTTATTCGTCTCTCAACATTGGGTTCCTCAGTTTATACATACCTTGAAGGTGTTTTATAACAAGCCAGTAGTGGCTATGTTTTAGAAAGGATACAAGTTATCACTATTATATTTGAAATGTCAAGAAGAACCATCAGACATATAAGCGATGAAGCAAAAAAACAAAAAACAACAACAACAAAAAACAGCTTACGTCCAAATCATGGCTATTTTCATTATGTTCGAAAAAGTCAAATATGTGGATATTTATAAATATGTGTAATACTGTCAATTAGATAAAGCATATAAAAGTTTGGCTTAATTTCCCATTCTTTATTCTGACATATTGTGGTATAGCATATGTATCATTCGATTGCACTTCATGATTTGTTAAACAAAGATGTTTTTGAGTGACATAAGGAAACTTTGAGTTTACATTAGCTGAATGTAAACATTTTAAACCTAGAGGCAGGCCGGGCGCGGTGGCTCACACCTGTAATCCTAGCACTCTGGGAGGCCGAGGCGGGAGGATCGCTCAAGGTCAGGAGTTCGAGACCAGCCTGAGCAAGAGCGAGACCCTGTCTCTACTAAAAATAGAAAGAAATGATCTGGCCAACTAAAAATATACATAGAAAAAATGAGCCGGGCATGGAGGAGCATGCCTGTAGTCCCAGCTACTCGGGAGGCTGAGGCAGGAGGATCACTTGAGCCCAGGAGTCTGAGGTTGCTGTGAGCTAGGCTGATGCCACGGCACTCACTCTAGCCCGGGTGACAGAGCGAGACTCCGTCTCAAAAAAAAAAAAAGAACAAAAAAACCTAGAGGCAATTTTTTTTAAATGATGGTGTTATTTTAGACTGTAATAAAAATATATTTAAATTATAGAAAAATGTATCCATAATGAAGAAAAGTAGGAAGAAGAAAATACAAACTGTCCCTAGGCTTGGCTACATTTCCATGCATACGTTCTCAGGAGGTAGCCACGCATGTTGAAGTAAATGCAAACGTGGTGAGCCAGCTAAGAAAGTCCGACTGTATGCATTTGCTTGGGCTGCCATAGATCGCAAAGCACCACGCAGCCTGGGTGGCTTAACCCACACGAATTCATTTTCTCACCGGTCTAAGAGGCTGGAAGTCCAAGATCCAGGTGCCAGCAGGTTTGGTTTCTGCTGAAGTCTCTCTGCGTGGCTTGCAGGTGGCAACCTGTTCACCGTGGCCTCACGGGTCGTTCTGTGTTTGTGCACGCAGACCTGTGCCTTCCTGTGTGTCCCTGTTTCTTTTTCTTGTGAGAGCACTGGTCACATCGGGTTAGGGCCACCCCAATGCCTCATTTTAACTTAGTCATTTTGCTAACGGCTCCGTCTCCAATCAGAGTCACACGCGGAGGTCCCAGGGGTTAGAACTTCAACATACTGATGTCGGGGACACGCTGCAGCCCATAATACTGACTGTCCACTTTTAAGCCCCAGAATTCTCTTTCGCTTGTATCTGGGGTGATCAGGGTCTTAGAGATGGGATACTAGAAAAACAAACAGACAGACAAAACCCCGGAGTGCTCATTGCTTGTGTATGATGACAACTAGGAATGTCACTCAGACTAGAAATTCTAGAAATCACTGCTATCACAGGAAATGGCCCATGTAGTCCAGCTACGTGGGACTCAGATTACCTGGTTACCTTGGATCCAAATATGCTTAGCTAATACTGGTTAGTGCCACCTTTTATTTAATAGTTTACATTTATTAATACGTTTATATATAAAAGTTTACAAGTATGATGATGTTTTATCGGCCCGTGAGTCCCCCTGTCTCCTAGGCTCATTTTACAAACTAACGCTCAGACAACAATCGATTTCTCTTGGTTTTGTTGGCCAACGAGGGCTGGCAATATGGCGCCACGGCTGTATTTCCACTGGAATCAGTATTTATAAAGACCACTAGTCAGAGTTTAGAATCCTGCCTTTTCATACATCCAAATACATTATGAATATTGGCCATGACGTTACATTTTATATTATCATTGATTAATTTATTAGTTAAAATTACTGTCCAAGAATGTAGCCTATTTGCAAGGCTGCTGATATGCACTGTAAAAACTGCCCTCTCCAAGGATGGGACCCATTAACACTGCCAGTATCACATTTAGTTCCCTCCAGTTACCATTTGTGAGTAGCTTGGTGGAGCATGCGATTTTAAAAAAACATTTTCCATTTTGGTATGTCAAAACCTGACATTGCATTATTTTAATATGTGTTTTAGGAACTCATTAGAAAACTTGGTTTTACGTATGTTTAGATTCAATTGCCTGTTCATTTCTTCTGTGCATCTTGCTATTGAATTGTTTACCTTTTTACTGATTTATGTGAGCTCTTTGTATATCCATCTATTAACCATTTGTCCTAAATCGCTTTAAATTTGTCTCTTTTTGTACCTGATATTTGTAATCGCCTGAACATTCTTATTTTGGTGCACTCAAAAATCAGTCTTTTTCCTTTAAAATAATTCTCAGATCCTTCCTTCTTAATCAGAAATCGGATCAATCTTTATATGCCTTTAACACTACCTTTTTCAAACAAAATTCCCTTTATATATTCAATGACTAGTATATCCTCACAATGTCTATGATTTCTCTAAATGAAACACCTGCTCACTCAGCAAGTGGATGGTTGTATTTCGTCAGAGGCCGTGGGGTATAAGAACCACTAGCAATGTGACCTTGGCCAAAATTACTTGTCTTCACAGAAACTGATTTCCTGAAAAATGAGGATAATAATGTCTCCCTTACAGGGTGGTTGTGAGAAGAAAACTATATAACATATGTGAGGACACCTGGGAGCAGTCAGTAACTATTACTCACTTTCACTTTTGCAGACAAGCTTTTGTTGACCATCACTATTGCTTGCATCTCACTGGTGAACTTACTGCTTAATTTACCTTTCTCTTTGCCTTTCTGTGCTTAATGCCTGCTCTCTGAAGCATTTTGCAATTTTTTATATACTAATATACTAGCAAATTAATATAGTTGTTTATATACTCATATGCACCTTCACTGCTTAGAATGCGTGGTTATCGTCTGTTACCATTACTTCTGCTAGCTGTGTATTTCTCTATAGGATGTCTCCATATTGCCAGCCATACTGACTGCACAGTTTTTCTTAAATATACATATGTTTATTGAGCATACACTGAACAAGATTTTGTTCCAGGCCTCCGGGATTCAGAGACTTACAGTCTTATGGAGAAGATAATCTTGTAAACAACCAGCCAGGAGCCAATGTGGTAAGTGAGGCATGAGAATTTATAGTTCCACTATCATGAAAACAAAGAGGAAATGTTTTTTTGTTTTTGTTTTTTTTTTTAAGTCAGGAGCAAGATTGCACTAGCTTACACAAAAGAGGGATGTTGAATTGAGCCATAAAGTGTAAGAAAGAGTTTTTCAACACGTTTTTTTTTCATATAACATTGGGCTTAATCTATAGGATTATCATTCAAAGTGTTCCTCTACCCAGATTTGATGGGCCTATACATGAGAAAGGGTAGTTATCTTAATTGAAATATGTTGGGCACAAAAGTTAACATCAGGATTACAGAACTTCATTCGCACTGTCTCAAATCAACTTTACTTTTGCTCCTGGAGTTTTTTTTTTCGGTGTTCGTGAGTGCCTTGAAAACTTCTGAGCAAATGGCCCATTTGTATATGTTATGTTGATGGCCTAAATGACGAATAATTGCATTCATAATTATCTTTACTTTAGCATGGCATTCTGAACCTCATGAATTCAAAAGCATCCAACCGCGGAAAGAGACCTTTAGTGGCATGCAAAAGAATCTAATTTCTTCCCACCCAAAGGGCAATTTAGCAATATTGACCATTTAAAGGGCCAAATCAAACAAGATAATGAGAGATAAAATTTCACTTTTCTCTTGCTGGTTTACCAATCCAGATTTGGATCATGTGGACAACAGAACGATGCCACCAAAATTATTATTTGGCTTTCAGAGCTATACAAGTGAATAATCTTATTCAATGCTGCTTCCAAAAAAAGTTCTAACATTGTTATATAACCATATTTTTTTCCCCCTGCCTTGGCTATTTTGGTCTCGTTAAAATGTTGTTTTTGATCAAATAGCCCATACACGATTAGCTGTAGTATTGTGAAATAAACGAACCACAGCTGCACCGGCAGATACATAAGCAGGAACAAAGAATGATAAATGTAGCAACAATTCTCTCTCTCGTTGGAAGTGTCCTGACAGCAATAATTATAGAATGCAACAAAGCCAGTCCACCCATCAGACTTTAATTTGACTCCACTCAAAACTGCTGACAGAAATATAAGGAATCATTTTAAATGATTCAACTATATCCAATTATATTGACTTTCTGTGTCTGCTTCTGGAAAACTGAAGCACAAGGAAGTAACTGATGCAAGACAGGTTGTCACATGTGGACATGGCTATGGGGGTGGAGTCCCTAAGTGAAATTTCAGGACACAGGAGAGGGCTGGAGAGCAAAGGTGATTTAGAACTTTGGTTCATTCGTGCCAGTTCCTAAACGTCCAAATCAGGGTTGCCTCTGCCCTAAGGTGTGAATAAGTGCATGTGTGTTATTAATTTTATACTATGTCCCTCTTGTTTATTAATTTTGTTATTAATTTTATACTATGTCCCTCTCTTTTTTAATTAAAAAAATGTTGCTTTCTGACATTCGGAGAGAAAGAGAGAGAGAGAGCTTCCTAATTACTCTAGCAGAAATATACTCAGTGCACCCCAGTTACACCAGGCATAACTGAACACAACTTGCTGCATCAATGTTGAGTCTAATTATGAGGTTAGAAGACAACAGGAGGAAATTAAATTTGAGACCATCGAGTTAAGAAAAATCTTCAATAAGAACAAACATAACAGTAGATCTTAAATCCACACTGGAGGCAATC
>JAQIFY010004897.1:0-11425 GCA_028533085.1 Varecia variegata | reverse complement strand
AAAATTCACTAAAGAAATCGAAATATTGAAGAAAAATCAAACCAAACTCTTGGAAATGAAGAATTTATTCAGGGAACTCCACAACACAGTGGAAAGCCTCGAGAGCAGGGTAGATCAAACAGAAGAATGGATCTCACAGATCGAAGATAACACCTTCCAATTAAGTCAGTCAGTCACAGAGACAGGGCAAAGAAATAAGAGAAAAGACCAGAGTCTGCAAGAAATGTGGGATTATGTAAGGAAGCCTAATGTGAGAGTTGTGGGCATTCCTGAGGGTGAAGAAGATAATACGCAAGGGTTGGATAAGCTATTTGAAGATATAATTGAGGAAAATTTCCCAGGCCTTGCTAAAAATGTAGACATACAGGTACAAGAAGCCCAAAGGACCCCTGGGAGATTCACTGCAAATAGGAAGACACCACATCATGCAGTCATCAGACTGACCAAAATATCCATTAAAGAGGCCCTTCTACCAGCAATAAGGCGAAAGAAACCAGTAACATACAAAGGAAAGCCCATCTGAATAATGCCAGATTTCTCAACTGAAACCTTACAAGAAGAGACTGGGGCCTCATTCTCATTCTTCTGAAACAGAATAATGCCTGGCCTAGAATCTTGTACCCACCAAAGCTAAGTTTTATATACGAAGGAGAAATTAAGACATTCTCAGATAAACAAAGACTGAGGGAATTTACCAAGACAAGGCCAGCCCTCGAATTGCACATGAACTAGCACAAGAAACACTGATGAATATAAAACTATACAAAAGCTAAATATCAAAGGCCAGATACCACAATGGCTCAAGAGAGAAAACATAGCAATGAAGTTCTACCCAACAGGATGAACAGAAATCTACCCCACCTATCAGTTATCTCAGTAAATGTGAATGGCTTGAACTCCCCACTGAAGAGACATAGGCTGGCCCAATGGACAAAAAAATACAAGCCAAGTATCTGCTGTCTCCAGGAAACTCATCTAACCTGCAAAGATGCATTTAGACTGAAAATAAAGGGGTGGAAATCAATATTTCAAGCAAACTGAAGGCAAAAGAAGGCTGGTGTCGTGGTTTTAATTTTAGATAACTTAGTTTTTAAATCAACAAAAGTAATGAAAGACAAAGATGGTCACTATGTAATGGTGAAGGGTACAGTTAAACAAGAAGACATAAGTATAGTTAATATATATGCACCCAACTGAGAGGCACCCAGATTCAAAAGCAAACCCTACTTGATCTAAACCAAATGATAAACAGCACACCATAATTGCCAGAGACTTCAACACCCCGCTGACAGCACAGGACAGATCCTCCAAACAGAAAATAAACAAAGAAATAATGGACTTAAACAGAATGCTAGAACAAATGGGCCTGACTGACATTTACAGGACATTCTACCCAAAATCCACTGAATATACGTTCTTTTCATCAGCTCATGGGACATTCTCTAAGACTGACCATATCCTAGGAAACAAAGCATGTCTCAAAAAATTTTAAAAAATAGAAATTATACCATGCATCTTCTCATATCACAGTGGAATAAAAGTAGAAATCAATCCTAACAGAAACTCTCATTACTACTCAAACTTATGGAAGCTAAACAACCTTCTCCTGAATGATTACATCATAAACGAGGAAATCGAGATGGAAATCAAAAGATTGTTTGAACTAAACGACAAAGGAGACACAAGTTATCAAAATCTGTGGGACACAGCTAAAGCAGTCCTGAGAGCAAAGTTTATTTCCATAAATGCCTATATCCAAAAGACAGAAAATTTACAAATAGACAACCTAATGAATAGACTCAAGGAGCTGGAGAAACAAGAACAGACTGACTCCAAACCCAGAAGAAGAAGTTAAATTAATAAGATCAAATCAGAACTAAATGAAATGGACAACAGGAAAACCATACAGCAGATTAATAAAACAAAAAGTTGGTTCTTTGAAAAGATAAACAAAATTGACACGCCTTTGGCTAGATTACCTAAGAGCAGAAAAGAAAAATTTCTAATAAGCTGCATCAGGAACATGAAAGGAGAAAATACAACTGATGCCACGGAGATACAAGATATCATCTATGAATTCTACAAAAACCTTTATGCACACAAACTAGAAAATGTGGAGGAAATGGACAAATTTTCACAAACACACAGCCTCCCTAGGCTCAACCAGGAAGAAATAGAATTCCTGAATAAACCAATATCAAGAACTGAAATTGAAACAGCAATAAAAAACCTTCCCCAAAAGAAAAGCCCTGGACCAGATAGGTTCACACCTGAATTTTACCACACCTACAAAATAGAACTGGTACCTATCCTACAAAAGTTATTGCACAACATCAAGAAGGATAGAATCCTTCCCTACACATTTTATGAAGGCAACATAACTCTGATACCACAACCAGGAAAGGACGCAACAAAAAAGGAAAACTACAGACTAATATCTTGTATGAGTATAGGTGCAAAAATTCTCAATAAAATCCTAGAAAATCGCATCCAGATGCTTATCAAGAAAATAATCCTTCACGACCAAGTGGGCTTCATCCCAGAGATGCAGGGATGCTTCAGTATACGCAAATCTATAAATGTAATTCACAACATAAATAGAAACAAAAACAAAGACCATAGGATCCTCTCAGTAGATGCAGAAAAAGCATTTGACAAAATTCAACACCCTTTTATATAAGAACGCTTAACAAAATAGGCATAGACGGGGCCTACCTAAAAATGATACAAGCCATATATGACAAACCCACAGCCAACATCATACTGAATGGGGAAAAATTGAAAGCATTTCCACTTACAATTGGACCCAGGCAAGGTTGCTACTGTCCCCACCCCTATTCAAGTGCTGGAAGTCCTTGAGACATCAATCAGGCAAGAGAGCAGAATCAAGGGTGTCCAAATGGGGACAGAAGAGATCAAACTCTCAGTCTTTGCTGATGATATGATATTATACCTAGAAAACCCCAAGCATTCAACCAAGAGACTCCTGGAATTGATAAATGAATTCAGTAAAGTCTCAGTATACAAAATCAATACACACAAATCAGAGGCATTCATATATGCCAATAACACTCAAACTGAGAATGAAATCAAAGACTTAAATACCCTTCACAATAGCAACAAAGAAAATAAAGTACCTAAGAATATATTTAACTAAGGATGTAAAAGACCTCTAAGGGAGAAGTATGAAACACTGAGGAAAGAGATAGCAGAGCATGTACACAGGTGGAAAACCATACCATGATCGTGGATCGGAATAATCAACATTGTTAAAAGGTCCATACTTCCTAAAGTGATCTACAGATTCAATGCAATCCCTGTTGAGTTACAAACATCATTTTTCACAGATATAGAAAATAATTTTATGCTTTGTATGGAACCACAGAAGACCCCATTTAGCAAAAGCAATTTTAGGCAATAAGAATGAAATGGTAGGTATTAATTTACCAGACTTCAACCTATACTACAAGACTATGGTTATTAAATCAGCTTGGTATTGGCACAAGAACAGAGACACAGAGCAGTGGAACAGAACTGAGAATCCAGATATAAAACCATCCTCATATTGCCATCTAATCTTTGACAAAGCAGACAAAAAATACAATGTGGAAAAGATTCCTTACTCAATAAATGGTGCTGGGAAAACTGGATAGCCACATGTAGAAGACTGAAACAAGACCTGCATCTTTCACCTCTCACAAAAATCAATTCACGGTGCATAACAGACTTACACCAAAGGTGTGAAACTATTAGAATTATAGAAGAAAACGTGGGGAAAACTCTTATAAACATTGGCCTAGGCAAAGACTTTATAAAGAGCACCCCAAAGGCAATCACAGCAACAACAAAAATAAATAAATGGAACATGATTAAATGAAAAAGGTTCTGCACAGCCAAAGAAACTGTCATGAAAGCAAACAGACAACCTACAGAATGGGAAAAAATTTTCGCATGCTACACATTCGACAAAGGGCTGATAACTAGAATCTATACAGAACTCAGGAAAATCAGTAAGAAAAAAATCAAACAACCCTATCAAAAACTGGGCAAACAACATGAATAGAAATTTTTCAAAAGAAAACAGAAATATGGCCAACAAACGTATGAAAAAATGCTCAACATCTCTAATCATCAGGGAAATGCAAATCAACACCACAATGAGATATCACTTTTCTCCAGTGAGAATGGCCTTTATCAAAAAGTCCCCAAACAATAAATGTTGGCATGGATGCGGAGAGATAGGAACACTCATACACTGATGGTGGGATTGTAAACTAGTGCAACCTCTATTGAAAGCAATATGTAGATACTTTAAACAGACACAAGTAGATCTACCATTTGATCCAGCAATCCCATTATTGGGCATCTACCCAAAAGATAAAATGACATTCTATGAAAACGACATTTGGACTCGAATGTTTATAGCAGTACAATTCACAATTGCAAAGATGCGGAAACAACCCAAGTGCCCATCAATACATGAGTGGATTAATAAAATGTGGTATATGTATACCATGGAGTACTACTCAGCTATAGGAAACAATAGTGATATAGCACCTCTTGTATTTTCCTGGGTAGAGCTGGAACCCTTTCTACTAAGTGAAGTATCCCAAGAATGGAAAAATGAGCACCACATGTACTCACCATCAAATTGGTTTCACTGATCTTCATCTAAGGGCACATTTAGGAATAATATTAATCAGGTGTTGGGGAGATGTGGGGGGCAGAGAGGATGGGTGTATAGATGCATCATGAGTGCGATGCGCAACGTCTAGGGGATATACAGGCTTGAAGCTCTGATTCGGGGGGGTGAGGGGGGACAAGGCCAAAATATGTAACCTAAACTTTTATACCCCCATAATGTGCTGAAATTAAAAAAAAAAGACAAAAAGTAAAGTAAAATAAAACAGACATCCAGTCAAAAAAAAAAAAATTCACAGTCCTATGGGGGTACAAATGTTGTGGTTACATGATTTACATTTGTGCAATTTGAATCAAAGTTATAAGTGTGCCCATCACCGAGATAGCGTGCACTGTACCCTTTACTTGTGAATTTACGTGTCCCCTCCTCCCCCCACCCACCTGATTGGTTTCTGCTGAGTGTTACTACCATCTTATGATTCGGTAAAAGTAAACTGCTTTTGAAGAATTGAGAGGTCAAAAACAGAACATAATTTGAGATTGAAACATTTTCAGATATAAGTCAAATGGACATGAATTAAAGTAAAAGTATGCCAACTAAAACATATAAAAAGCTACTGAAGTACAAGACACAGCAATACATTTCAGTTCATCTCTGGAATCTAAACTTAACTGTCAGAGTAACCCACTTCACTAAATCTTAATTTCATAATACTCATTTCAGGTACAAACATTTCCATGTATCTGCTTCTTCATGGTGTTAAAATGGGGCAACATAAAGACATTAAAATTGCATTTTCCACAGTGTAAGTCTGCACTATTAATGTTAGTCTATATTGACAATCTGTAGCTTGACCTCTTAGAATTTCCAAGGTGACATGATGTCTTTCCTCAAAGAACAGCATCTCTCACATCTATTTTCTGGAAACAAGGTATGTTTCTAGGCTGACAGAGCAAATACTTTTATCATCTAGATATTTTTGTATCCAGCTGGATTCAACATTTACCCATAATGAAATATTATTTGAAATTTGCTTTCAGAGGTTTGAAAAACATTTACAATTCTGTGTACTTACTCTTCTTTCTGCAGACTCTTTTTCCAAATGACACACAGTTTCTTTTAAATGATCACATTCATTGGTGAGCTCCTGAAGTTTTCCTTCTAGAAGAAGACTTTGCTTGTCACTCCCAGCTTGACTTTGTTTCACAATATCCTGAAGTTGGTCCTGGATATTGGTTACTGTCTCGTCTTTCTGGGCAGCTTTGTTGTGAGCAGAATGTAGTTGCTGTCGAAGCAACATATTTTCTCTTTATAGTTCACAGAATCTCTGCTCTAGAGATTCCTGCTTGCCCATGTATGGATTCACTTTGCCTTGGTCACTGCCATACGTTTGTTCCATTTCCTTTGTTTGGCACTGTGTTTGCCTTAGGTCTCTTTGTGCGACTTCTAAAAACAACGTCTTTTCTTGGAGGAGCTCTCTTGTGTGATGGAGCTCCGTTTCCAGGCTATCGATCTTACTTTCTGCTTTAGAAAGTTTTTCAAGAAGAATCTCATTGTTTTGTTTTAGATTCGACCTGTAAAAATTCATTTTATCCTATAAGTGAAACCACTCGTCTCTTGCTGTGTAGAAAGCAAGCTCTAGGTGTTTTCTTGATGTCTCACTTTCATCAAGATCACGTGTAGTGGCAGTCAGTCTGGAATGGCATGAGGCAAGTTCTTCTTCCAGTCTTTCCTTGTTTTTTGTTTCACTCTTCAGTTTACACTTTAGCATTGGATTCTCAGCTGTGAGATCAAGAAGCTGCTCACCATACCGAGATACAGTTTTAGTTAACGTTTCTAAATTCAGCATTATATTTGTGTGAACGTCATCATCCTTTTCTTTTGTGATTTCCATGTCCTTCAGATATTTCTTTTCATTTTCCTCATTCTGATTTTTAATTTTGTCTCTCTCCATTCTCAGCATGGCAAGTGCCCCCTGCAACATGCGATTTTTTTGGGGGGGTACAGAGTCTCGCTCTGTTGCCTGGGCCATACTTCGGAGCCCTAATTGATTCCTTGTCACTTCTAAGCCTTACTTTTTGCACTACAGTACACTGCCTTCTTAAATGCATTCTGCAAAGTAGCACAATTATACTAGGCAGCTGCCATATACTTAGCACAGAATTGTTTTCTTAACTATGAGCGGGAAATCATAAGACAGTAACTCCTGATATGCATGTACAGAGGCGAGAATGAAAAGTCAGATCACCCCTTTTTAGCTTTTAACATCACTCAATGCTTAGGTTTTAACAGCATAACAGCAACAACAACACACAGTACCTCACAATCTGAATCCCAAGGTGATTCTTCATCTTCCTTTTGTCTGGATCCTAACGAGGACATCATATCTGTAAAATGTCATTCATAGAGACATTCGTGAAAATATGTTTCACAGGGTATTTGAAATACATATACAAGTCCATTGCCAGAAAAATACTAATGGGAATGGATGTTACATTTAGATCTACACACTTTAACTGCTGTTTTTATAACAGGATTGAGGCATGGAAATTTTTCAGAGATATTCGCTAACTTAATACTTCTGCAATTTTCATGCATTACTGTAGAGGACCTTTCGGGTCATATGTGGCTCGGACCTGGGAAATGTCCCTTGTTGTTCTGTTCTGAAAACATGCCTGTGGGCTTGCACGCAAGCCAGGGCGCCCTGACCCTGCAATCAGGAGGGGCTAGAGAGTTCAGGATGCAAACATCTGCTTTCTGGAGACAAAACAACAAGGAGTGGGATGTGCTGAGAAAAGGGACAGTGTGGGAACAAGAAAGTTGCGGTGGGACAGTTGCCAAACTGGCTATGTTAAAATAAAGATGCTGCAGCAAGACGGAGCTGCAGCCTTGTACCGTCTTTGTGTGTGTGAGTCTCATTGTCTCAGTGTCTTTATCTCTGTGTTCAGTGTGCATTCCTCGGTCCTGCATAATGGGCCATGTCACATTACAGTAAAATTGACATTATATTTTTGCTCTCGTGGAGCATTTTCAATAATACCAATACCATTTTCCTCTCTTGAAGTTGCTGGCTTTGCTCTCTCCTCGTGTAAAAAAAAAAAAAAAAAAAAGGAAATGCACTTCAGAACACATTGTATTTATTCACTCACTCACCCACTCACTCAGTCAGATAATACACATTTACTTTGTCTGCCAAATCATGGGCAATATTGTGGAACAAAGTGGAACGTATAAATAGAAGGCAGATTCTGCCTGATATTCAAGCAGGACATGAGATGTATGAAACAAATAAGAAGAGAAATGGGTAAGTCACTAAGTCACCAGTTCTACAAATGAACTGAATAAAGTCTAGTGAGGGCACAAAGGAGAGAACAGTCCGTTGTAACCAGGAAACTCCAGAAATGCTACAAAGATAAGACTGGATTTTGAAAGGCACACAAAGTACAGACAGAATGGGAAGAATTTCTAGACACGGGATCAGCACAAGGATGAGGAAGCAACAAGGCAAATAGGGGAAGCAAAATAATGTTGTAAAACTGCAAAACAGCTATAGGAACTGGGATGGAGAGTGAATATGGGAGAATCAGGCTGAACCACACCAGTCACGTTCCATCCTAGAACATCAACTGTCCCCTTCATGTAATGAGGATCCTCTCAATGAGGAGATGACTTACATCTTCACAAATATATTTTAGAAAGGTCACCCAGGCAGAAATCGAAAGCTAAATGAACTTACCAAGGGGTGGTGGGCAGGTAACAAGAAAACAGTCTTCCAACGAGAGTAAGCGTAATGAGATAGGAACAATGGTAAGCAGGTAGAAGATACAGAACTTGGTGAATGACAGAATTGGTGACTGGGGGAGAGACTGGAGAGCTGGATTGTTCCTGCTTGAATCTTTCACTGCTATTTAGTAGGGGTTGTTTACTAGGGTGAAGAAGCCAGATGTCGGAGTATATTATGGAGAGTCAGGAAGACTCAGAGAAGGGTCAAGGACAGCTTCACTTGGCAATGTGTCAAATTTGAGGCACCCAGTGGACATGATGCACAAGACAGAGCTGGGTAAACACATTGGGTGTAGTATTAGGTAAGTTTACTCAGGAAAATTATATGGAGTTAAGAAGGTAAATATTTTAAAAACATACTTAACTGGTAGAGCTCAAAAATGCAAACATACAAAGAACTCACTAATTCTAAAGGGATAAGGAGAGGAGGGAAATAAAATACGGGATGCAATTTTTCAATTACATAACTCAGTGTCTGTTTCAAGGATATAAAATATACTGTTATTTATATACACAAATATTTACTTCCAGAAAATTGCTGAGATATGCATCTTTAAATGAAATGAAACAAAATGTCTGAATTCTAAAACACCGATTCAAAATCCCAATTCAAGAGGATTCCTTTATTGATGGGCACTTGGGTTGTTTCCACATCTTCACAATTGTGAATTGTGCTCCTATAAACATTCAAGTGCAGATCTCTTTTTTATAGAATGTCTTTTGTTCTTTTGGGTAGATGCCCAATAATGGGATTGCTGGATCAAATGGTAGGTCTACTTGTATCTGTTTAAGGTATCCATATTGCTTTCCACAGAGGTTGCACTAGTTTGCAGTCCCACCAGCAGTGTATGAGTGTTCCTGTCTCTCCACATCCACGCCAACATTTATTGTTTTGGGACTATTAATACATGAGTGGATTAATAAAATGTGGTATATGTATACCATGGAGTACTACTTAGCTATAAGAAACAATGGTGATATAGCACCTCTTGTATTTTCCTGGATAGAGCTGAAACCCATTCTACTAAGTGAAGTATCCCAAGAATGGAACATAAGCACCACATGTACTCAGCATCAAACTGGTTTCACTGATCATCACCTGAGAGCATATTTAAGAATAACGTTAATCAGGTGTTAGGCAGATGTGGGAGGGGGAGAATATGGGTGTATACGTACATAATGAGTAAAATGCACACCGTCTAGGGGATGGACATGCTTGAAGCTCTGATTTTGGGGGTGGGGGCAACGGCAATATACATAACCTAAACTTTTGTACTCCCATAATATGCTGAAATAAAAATAAATAAGTAAATAAGAGGATTCCTTTGTAAAAATTAATCTTAAAAGTTTTAAACTGTAGAAGACCTCCTTCTCAATTTGTGTGATTACAGAATTATGAGGCATGTTTAAATACTACTATAATGTAAGAAGGAAACATAATACCCTATGTTGAATTTCACGTGGTTTTTCTTCTGCCCCATAAGGACATACCAATAGCTCTAATTTCCTCTTTATGCCAGATACCATATAAGTTAAGAATGGGAGAGAGCATCTAGTATGAAGAAAGTAAAGCCATGATTATCCAAGTTGAAGATCAAAAATCTTTAGGTACATCTACGATTGTCAAGGGGGACCCAATGTTCGTAGGAAGACAGAAGAATTTGACGGAAATGTCAAATGTACAGGGTTTCTCAGTTTTAGAGATGAATGACTGTACAGGCCAGGGGGAACAACTATGAATACTAAAGTTCACAAAGCTTCCCGGGAATAATATAAAGTGTGAACTTAGCGGGAGATATTTTTAAAATTAAAAAAAATCATCGCCCAGAGATGATTTTGTATACTCCATTGGAAACTATGCCTTCAGCATGTTTCTGTGATAAAAGGTGATTTATGAAGCAAGCAATCAACAATTTTGTTTAAGTTCATGTGGCATTTGTACATACGGGTGGCCATTATGGGATCCTGGGCAGGGAACCTCCTGGCCTGCATGACAGCCAGGGTAGATCCACTGGCTTGAGGTCCTGCCTGCTGGCAGAGGCCCGGGAGAAACTGCAGAATAGGAGAGGGTGGAAAGGAGGAAAGCCTGCTCTAGACTGTAGGTCTCAGACAGCCCCACCCCCACACGCAGACTTTCCTGTTGAGTGGGGCCATTCCAGCCCCTCCCTGGCAACTTTATCCAGAGGCAAAGAACAGACCTTTGACCCCTGCAAACAGCATTTGTGGAGCTTGAGGGCAGGCTCATCCAACCCAGCTCTACCCAGACTCACTCCTCGATGTGCCCCCACTGAGGTGCATAATAAGGACACACCTGGAAGTCCCAGCCCCCACCACCACCACCATGTGAGGCACTAGAGTGCCTCTCCCAAGGAACAAGAGCTGGTTACAGGACCCAAAAACAATACTGCAGCCTGCTCCTCACCACCTACTTCCAGGGAGGTCATTCTGCACATCCTTTTACTGCATATACTCACACATTATATAGCGTGTTGTGGAATCTCACCCGCAAACACCACCTACTGGCTCAGAGACTAAAGAGGGTGTGTCAATATCCAAATGAAAATCTAAACGTAAGAAGCAACAGCTGATCCAGATGGGAAGCAATCAGCGAAAGAACTCTGGAAGTATGAAGAATGAAACGGAAAGAGCACCCTCAAAGAGGAACACCAGCTCTCTAGCAATGGACATTAACCAAATTCAGAACACTAAAATGACAGAAAAAGAAATTCAAACATGGATCGTAAGAAAATGCAAGGAAAAGTAAGAAAAAATGGATAACCAACAAAAAGAAACCACAAAAAAATCCAGGACTTGGATGAAAATTCACTAAAGAAATCGAAATATTGAAGAAAAATCAAACCAAACTCTTGGAAATGAAGAATTTATTCAGGGAACTCCACAACACAGTGGAAAGCCTCGAGAGCAGGGTAGATCAAACAGAAGAATGGATCTCACAGATCGAAGATAACACCTTCCAATTAAGTCAGTCAGTCACAGAGA
>JAQIFY010004896.1:0-11427 GCA_028533085.1 Varecia variegata | reverse complement strand
TGTAAAATGGTTGGGACATGGGCCAGCTGGTGGATGCCGGGGTCCCTGGCCCACCGCCACCAGCCAGAGTCCCCAGGGTGTGCAGAGGGTTCCACAGAGGGCAGCATGGGTCCCCCCGCCCCGGGCTCCCACAGCTCAGGCCACAAAGAAGCCAAAGGTCAGTCGGTCCACTCCCCAGCAAAGTGCCTGGGGTCCCTGTGAAGGCACAGAGGGCCTAGTGGTGGGCACGGGGACGGCCGGTTGTGCCTGCTGGGGCAGGAAAGGGCCCCCGGGCTCGGCTCCCAGGGGGCAAGCCGCGCTCGGTGAGGACGAGCTCCAGCTCTGTGTAGCGTGATGTTACTGTACAGAAACCTCTGAGGGAATAAAATATTCTTTGTTTTTTTTTAAGTGTGAGGCTTCCTTTGTGCATTGTGGAGGAAGGGGTTTCACTCCCCACCCTCACCCTGGAGTCAGAGGGGCTGGCTCGGTGGTCTGTGTGCCCTCGGATCCTGCGGCTTAGCCATGCGACCCGGGGCAGGTTACGGACACATCTGAGCGCATCAGTTTCCTCATCTGCAAGGTGAGCTAAGGAAGGCCTCAGGGTGAAAATGCCAAGCCTGTAAACATGCCCAGCCATCCAGCAAGCGCCCCCATCCCAGCAATGGGAGGCCTGCGGTGAGGGGGACAGGGTGGGGAGGGGCCTGAAGCAGCCTCCTGCCCGAGGGAGGTCTGAGTGGAACGTCCGTCTCAGCCGCCTGGACCTAACCCAGCCTAAGAGGTCCGGGAGGGCTTCCTGGAGGAGGCCTTCCTGGAGGTTTGCCAAAGGCAGGGGGGCCTCACTGCCCACCCCACCGAGTTTCGCTCTGCCTTCTGGAGTCAGCCCTGGGCACCCAGCGCCCCCGCAGCGACCAGCCAGGGAGGCTCTTTCCTTCCCAACTACTAAGCCAAAAAGCTCTGCCCGCTGACCAGGGAGGGGACCCCAGCCTCCCCCAGGAGGGCCCCAGCTCCCCTGGGCCAGTGCACCATGTTTAATCACAAGTGCCAGCCACACTATGACGTTGAGCTCATCCAGTGTCCAAGGGCAGGAGACCAGGAAGGGGCTGGCTGGTGGCCCCTGGGGTCCCCTTGGCCTCTTTCTCCCCTGAAAGAAACCAGGGGACACTCTGGGAGTGGGGGACACACCCTGGCCTCAACCTGCTCCTCTACTCCTAGCTGGGTGGCCTTGGCCAGACCTCTCACCTCTCTGAGCCTGGGTGGCTGTATCTCTAAGCGACAGCCTGGGTGGGGCTTATGGCCATGACATCTTCAAGGTCCCATCACCCCCCATCTCCCACACCTGCGCTCTCTGGAAAGGCCCCAACATGACCCTTCCTGGGAACCAATTTAAGCAAAGTATTTATTGAGACTTGCTCACTTCAAGGCCGCTTCGGGTTCTAGGGAGGCAGCAGCCACCGACCCCTGCTGCTGCCTGCCCCCCAGGGGTTCAGTCCTAGTGGGACGATAGACAAACTCTCCAGAAGTGAGGAGTGCCGCTGCTGGCTCCCTGCCGCCTCTCCATTCAGTGACCTCATAGTGGTAGCTTGGAACTGGCCACAGTGGGGCAAACCCGGGAGAAATCGGCAAATGCTACAAGTGGGTCCCCCACCCCCATCCTCACAGCTGATCATTAAACATGACCAACACATCTGGGAGGCAGGGAGCAGAGGGCTTTTTAAACAAGTTTATTTTCCATTTCATTTTCTCCCTAATCTGAATTATTTGTTTGGAATAACTAATATATGAAAGTGGTAAAAATAAGAATCCAAATAGAACCCAGGCTGTGCAGGGAAGAGGAAACCTCCCCACCTGCCCCCAGAGCCGGCCACCCTCCCCGGAGTCAAGGACGGGCTCAGCGCCTCCTGGGCATGCCCAGCGCTGGGGACGTGGCCACAAAGCGTGGCCCTGGGACTGACTGACCTTCGCTTTCTTCACAGTTATCTTGGAGGTTGTATTATTAACACTTTCCTAGGACTGCTGTAACAGAATACCACAAACGGTGTGGCTAAAACAACAGAACTTTATTCCCTTGAAGTCCTGGAGGACCGAAATCCAGGCACAGGGAGCTTGGTTCCTTCTGGGGGCTCTCGAGGGATAAACCGTTCTTTGCATCTTCCAAGCTCCTGGTGGTAGCTGCCCCTTGGTGTGTGACAGATCACTCCAGTCGCTGCCTCCGTCTTTGCTCGACCTTCTCCCTGAGGTCTGTCCCTATGTCCTCTCTTTTTATGAGGACACCAGTCCTATTGGATGAAGGGCCCCTACTCCAGTATGACTTCATCTTAATTAAAAACATCTATGAAGACCCAGTTTCCAAATGAGGTCAAATTCACAGCTACCTGGGGTTAGGACTTCCACATACCTTTTGGGGGAACATAATTTGACCCACAACAGGGATTTTTTTCTCTCCTTTCTTTTTTTGAGACAGAATTTTACTCTGTCGGCCTGGCTAGAGTGCGGTGGCGTCATGATAGCTCACTGCAACCTCCAAGTTCTGGGCTCAAGCCATGCTCCAGCCTCAGCCTCCCGAGTAGCCATGACTATAAGCATGTGCCACCATGCTCGGCTAATATTTGTATTTTTGGTAGAGACGGGATCTCACTCTTCTTGCTCAGGCTGGTCTCGAACTCCCGAGCTCAAGCGATCCTCCCAGCTTGGCCTCCCAGAGTGCTAGGATCATAGGCTTGAGCCACCTCACCGCCACCTCTCCTTTGCATCCAAATGCACGAGCCACTATGCAGAGTTCGGAGTTTATTTTGTTGTGTCTAGAGGCCATTGGCAGGTTTTACCCAGGGGAGTGACAGGGTCTGATTTCTGCTTTAAAGATCCCACAGGTTAGGAGGCAGGCTGGGGTGGGAGGCAAAGGCCCCAGGGGCTGCCTGGGGGTGTCTGAGCCAAAGGGCATCTTGAGGCCAAGAATGGAGGGCCCCAGTGGCATGTGGGCAAGACCACTCTGGGGAATAAACGGCAGAAGTAGACGAAGGCCTTAGAGGGGTCAGGAGTGCAGTTAAGAGAGGTGAAACTATGTGGCAGGAACCAGTCTGAGAACTTGGCAGGGACCTGGAACCTTCTTTGAGGCTCCTTCCTTGACTCCTTAGAGGAAAGTGCTTTGAAAGGGCACTGCTGAGGCAGCTGTCTCTGGGATGAGATAGGGGGCTCAAAGCCTGGAGGGGCAGGGAGCAGGGGACAGCCCAGCGAGGGCTGGGTGGAGCTCCAGGCCTTGGCTCAGAGTCCAAGCAAAGTAACATACCCTCCCCCCATGCAGTTTGGGGGACACTTTAAGTCTAAACCTGAGAGACTGTTTTGCCGGTTTCTCTAGTGCCAAGGCCGGCCCACCCTGGGTCTCACACACACTGGCTTTCCCTCCTTTGTTTTGGTCCCTTTGGACTTCAGGTGCTCAAGCGAAAAGAAGCATGAGCCTCCTTGGGCCACGCCACCACCCACCGGCCTGGGCCTTTAGTGAGGCATTTCTCATAAAATGAAATGCAGCTGGGTGGGCGTGGTGGCTCGAGCCTGTAATCCCAGCACTCTGGAAGGCCGAGGTGGGAGAATCCCTTGAGGTCAGGAGTTCAAGACCAGCCTGAGCAAGAGAGAGACCCCATTTCTAAAAAAATAAAATAAAATAAAATGAACCTAGGACCCGTTTGTCCCCCCTCAGCCCTCCCTACATGGTTCTTGTGATTGTAGGGATGGCTCAGCCCTTTGCACACCAGCCCCTTTATCCTCTAAACAGCCCTACAAGGTCAGTGCTGGCACTCCCATTTTGCACAGGAGTATGTCAGTGGGGGAGGGCCCCGACCAAGGTCACACAGCCAGTTTGTGCTGGGGCTGCAGCCTTCACCGTGCCCATGGCATCCTTCACCCGGCAGCAGGATCAGCCTGGGCCAGCCCCCTAGACTCCAGGTGGCCAATGGGCCAAACTCTGGCTGGAAGTGAGAGACACACCTGGAGTGACAGTTCAAGAACCAGAGGGGGATTTAGAGAGAGAGGGGACAGGACCAGAACCCACTATGTGCTCCTTGGTCTCAGCTTCCTTGCTGCTCATTCCTGACTGCATGGGACCCAGCTGCCCAGCGAGAGGCAGATGCACAACGCTGGGTCCAGAGGCCACTTCTCAGGGCACTGGGAATGGCCTGGTGGGGCCAGTGTCCATCCCAGCCAGAGATAGGGCAGAGGCTGCAGGGGGCTGGGCCTATCTCCCTGGGCCCCCTGGCTCAGCCTGGCTCCCCTCTGGCTTGACCTCTCCCAGGCCCGTGGGGAACGCCAGCCTCCCCAGGCCCACCTGGTCGCACCCTGCTCCCCATCTGAAATGGCGCTGCGCTGAAGCCCTCCCAGCCATGCTCTGCTGGGCTAGCTGACACCATGCAGGCTGTAATGCTCCATGAAGTTGGAGTGAAAGGTAAGTTCGGGAATTCTGGCTTGAACATCCCCATGGATGGGGGCGACATTCTCTGCAGTGGGACACAGGCCAGGGAGCAGGCATAGGGGAACATGGTGAGCTCTCTTTAATGTGGTGACAGTGCTTGCCCTTTGCTTATCCCCCCAACTTCTGCCTTAGCTCCAAGAGGGCCAGGGGGTGCAAAATCAGTCCACTGTAGAATGAATGAATGAATGGGTAGACGGATGAAGGCAGAGGCCAGGTTGGGTTTTTGCCAGGCAATGCAGAGAAGGAAAAGGAAAGCAAGAATATAGGAGACTAGGTAGTCAGGACAAGGGTGGTGGACGCAGGCCTCACTGGGGGGCTGGAGTGAGGCTGGGGGCCCTGGGAGGGCAGGAGGGGCCTGGGGACTCACCAGGCAGGATGGTGAGGGGGAACCCCACCGGCTGCCCTGTAGTATGAAGGTGAGATAGAGAGGACCCCCGCCCACCCCTCCCATCCAACCTGACACACTGAAGGCCCTCAGTCTCCCCTGTCCAGGTCACCTGGGTCCTCAAGTGTCCTCCTGCCTGAGACCTGCTCCTCCCACTCCCCTCTCCCATACCAGGCACCCACTTAAAGGCTCACACCTCCTTCTGGTCTGGGGGTGCATCGGGCTCCCTCCCAACTCCAGGCCATGCGCAGGGGGGCCTTCAGAGTGTGTCCCCTCTCCTGCATGGGCACCACAGACGCACCCTTGTGTCCCTGTGACCGGCCCCCCGTTGGCTGGAACCCCCCCTATCTGGAGCCCCGGTGAGCAGACGACCCTACATGCTGAGCCGGCGAGGAAGGCAAAGCGCCCATGGTCCCCAGCACGTCCGTCTGACCCACTTCCCGGCCTTTCCAATCCGGCCCCCTGCCGTGTCCCTCGAGGCCTTGAGCTGTCCTCCCTGCGACACTCCACCGCCCAGAGCGTACCCGGCACCAGGCCCGAGCTGCGGGCCTCGGGGGTGCCCATGGAGAGGGCACAGAGGCGAGAGACTTCTTGGGACCATCCCCCGCCTCACAAGCACTGCCCTCACGCGGCCCCCAGGGGAGGTGCTGGGTGTCTGGGAGGGAAGGATCTGGAGGGGTGAGGAGCAGCTCCTGCAAAGTGGGGGACGGAGGGAGGGAGGGGCCCAGGAGGGTGGACAGCAGCCGGCACCAGGGAGCAGACGGGCTGGGGCTGGCACGTGAGAACACACGGGAGAAAGCCAGACACAAGTGTCAGGCCAGCTGTGACCTGTCACACCTCCTCTTCCTCCCCAGCCCCTGACTGCTTTACTCACAGCATTTAGCTTATCCACCTTTCATCGGAATGTCTCCTCTACTAGACATAACTCAGGTGCCACTGGGGCAATGTCATTAGAGCCTAAAACAGGACAACTGTATTTGTCCAACGAGTGAACCCAGGAATTCAGGATAGGAAAGCTCTGAAATGAAAACTGCACAAGGGAGGTGAGGGACAGGACAGCAATCACTCAGGAAGGCCGTGGTTGAACTTTGAGGGTGGGAAAAACTTTGGATTTTCAGCAGGAAAGGATGAGCCACTAAAGGCTAGAGTGCAGTGGTGAGACCCCGGTTAGATGTGTGTGGTGGCTGATGTCTGCAAGGCCCAGGGGAGCAGCTGAGGCCAGAAGGAACTGGGAGGCAGATGGGCAGTGGGGGAGCCCTGAGGGGCCCCTTCCACAGCCAGGAGGCACGTCCAGCTGGGGCAGAAAAACAGAGACAGGGAGGCCCATGTGCTGCTTTGAAAGGGGGCTGGAGGTGTATTCAGGCCAAGGGACCAATAGCAAATGGAGTATAGTGGAACCCAGGCAGTCCTGGGTTTTGGATTCTGCTGCCTAGACTTTTGCAAGTAAGCCTCCAAGCTTGTTTCCTCACTCACACCATGGTGATAACGCTACCTTGGTTCCTCAGGGTGCTTTGGAGGAGTAAATGAAGTGACATGGGACCCTGGGCAGTTAGGTGCTCAATAAATGTGAGTACAGCCAGGTGGAGATCTGGGTGAGTGCAAAGGAGAAATGCTGGTTCCGTTTTTATCCGGGGCTGCCTCCAGAAAGCAGCTCCAAAGCCCTCAGTTCCTTCCCATCTAAAATGCACCAGTGCACACACTTTTTCACCATGGCTCCTCCTCAGCAGAGCTCTACTCGGCCACCTGGGCTCACGCAAGCCTGGGACTTCCCACCTCGCCAACGTTTTGTCAGCAGCCTCTTCTGTCACTAGCAAAAAGAAAAGTCACGTGTATTAAAGAGTCTTGCTCTGCAGCACAGCACCTCAGACACAAGGGCTCCAGCCAGGGGAGGAAAATGCTGCGCTGCACTTTGCTTTTGGCCAAATCCTAAGTAGCTCTCAGTATGTATTACTGAGTTCTTATGAGAGGCCATCCCAGTTGGTAAGCTTGTCTTTTTGGCTCCCCAGCTTCCAGGGCTGACACAGAATCACAGGCTCAGCCGCCCAGGAATTTCATCTGGGCTGTGTTTGCACCTTCTGAAAAGTGGGTGAGGTTCTCCTTAAAATGCCTGCTGGCTCGCCAGTCCAACTTGGAGCTGCAAGGCTACGTTAAGGAAGCATTTCTTGCAGGTGTGAGACTGAATCCTGAGTTTCCATTCCTGTGCACAAAGGAAAGCCACAAGGATCTGCCCCGGGCAGTTCTGGCAACCCTAGACCAGGCAAAGTTTATCACTGGCTTTAATGTGTAAGGAAGGGCAAAAGACGGGGCTTCGAGGAGTGAGGAACAAACAAGAACCACAGGCATTAAAAAGCTTAACATTATGCATTTATTGTATTTTATAGAGCCATGTTACACATGCTTGGTGCTTCAAACTGAGTTATCAATGTTTTTCTGGATGCAAAGCCATCTGATGCTTGATGCGGATGCCTTAAACACTATAATATTTCTGCGTCTATGACCTATGAGCTAAGGAAAAACCAAGGACAATTCCAGAAATGGCAGAGAACACTTAAGAAAAAGATGTACATGAGACACAATGCTAAGTCCTTGAGTCAGGGCCTACAGAAATTACCAGAAAGTGAACAAAAACAGAATTTTTCTCACCATCTGTAGTAGATTAACAGAGCCTCATAACAGGTATGGCTGTTGCAGAGAAAAGGTTATCCTGTTTGGTACGGATGCCCGTCTCCCCTCTGTGACATATGCAGACACCCCGCAGCCCCAAAGCAGCCAACAGAACAGACCACAGCAAGCTGCCCTCCCCACATACCCCAGCGCTGTTTCTTACAGTGGCTGAGTGTCTGATGAAGAGCAATTTGATCAAACTTGCCACTTTGTGGAAAATCAATCATTGTACTTCAGATGAATGAGATGCCACCACACCGACCGTCCACAGACTCCCAGAATGCTACCTGCAACCAAGGGGGCTGGGATGCCCAGCCATCCAAATGGAGAGCCCTCCATTTGGCAGCTCTTGCCTTTTTGCACCCAGTTTGTGGGAGGTATGATCTGCCTGCTGACCTAGTGCCAATATACAACTTCAACATTCCTTTCCGGTTTTACTAAGGGGGGACCGGGCAATGTGCATCAACAACATGCCACCTACCTCTCCCTCCCACCAAGTCTCCAAACAGTCCCAGCTCAAAGGTCCTCTCCAGCACCATACTGACCACTCAGGCCTGGGGCAGATGCCAGAAAGCCTCTAAGCCCTGTACCTGCTCTCCTGTGGGTGAGGCCAGCCCTCTCCTGCCTGATGCCGCTTGTCTGAACGGCCTGCACTTAAACCATCTTCAGGCAACCAGGGCATCTGCCCACAATCTGAGCAGTAACAAGATAAACTCAAAGGTCAGTAATTTAGGGTGAATGATACCTAGCCAGCGAGCCAGTCAAATACCAAACAGTGACTGGTGATTCTGAAAGCATGGGGTACCTTCTGCAAAGTCAAAGAGCAGGCTAGGAAGTGCACGACCAGACCGCAAGGAAGTACACCTTCGACTTTCGGCTTCCTCCCACACCTCTTGGGTTTGGGTGGAACGCACCTGCCAGGACCTCCTGGGCCTGAATTCTGAAGAGGCGCTACAATCACACCAATGCTAATGGAGCTGGGACAAAGGGACACAAGTGTCCCCTACACCCAGCGGTCCAAGGCAGTCCGGTGACAGGCAAGGAGCTGGCTTCAGCAGGCCAGCAGAGCAGCTAGGAGGAAAGCTCATGGCACCGGCATGGCCATCAGGTACACACCTGTGAGCAGCTTCAGCTCTTACTACTGTTTTGACCTCTGGGATCTTTGCTCGCTCTGGTGGTCAGATGTCAAGAAAACAGAAGGAATTTATGGAATTAAAGATTAACAAGGACTTCCTAAGCCACACTGATTCCAGATCACAGAGGAGTCAGAGACACAGGAAGTGATCCCTTCTCTCTGCCATAGCAGGAATGGGGGTAGACAGAATTATTAGGTTTCCAATTCAAAAAACTTATTTTAGGGGGCCTGGTTTCCCTGTGCCGCAGATAAACTCTAGTCTGAGACCGATCCGAGGCACATTAGAATAGGTAAGTTTTGCTAGGCAGAGTGTAAACAACGGATACCGGGGCAGCAGCAAACCCACCTAAGAACTCTCAAATGACTTGCTGGGTAGGCTTCTTCCTGACTGAAGTGACTCACCTATTTGTAAAGAAATGAACTTGAACTCTGCTTAGAAACATGGGCAGGCAATGCGCATACTATTTAGCAAAATATGTGACATTTAGAAGAACTTGTACATTAAACCAAATAGAAAAAAAAATCTTGATTTTCCCCAACCCCTCAGGCCTTGAGTCTAGGCAAAGCATACAAACACCATATGAAACCAACAGCATGAGTTCAGGGTCACCTTGGAAAATAAATGTCACCCTCGGGTGACAGTTCTTTATATAAATATTATGCTCCCCCTTCTCAACCCCACTACCAAAAAGGAGGAAAATAATAAATTCAAAAATAGAAAACAACATCTTGGTAAGTGTAAACTTATCCTCTGGAGTTTTTATATTACATATGCTAGAAACATGCATTTATTTATTTCTGCTCAGATGTAAGAAAATATGTCTATCAGTATTACATATAAATTAGATTAATCCTCAAGACAATGGACTCACTATTAGAACACCATTTCAAATTTTAGTAAATCACATCTTTAGCAAAATTATAAATTCTAACCACAAGCAAAACGGGTTTATGCTAAACCCAATGAGACTTCCCTCTACTTTTTATAGTGCTGCTCATTTATTAGTTTCCTACACTATTGGTGGAAATTCAGAGTGCTATGTCAACAAGGTACTTGGTACATTAAGTTTGCTTTGAATCCCAGATTAAACTCCTTACAGAAGTTAACTCTGCAGACTGAGAGAAAACATGTGAACAGAGAAAAGAGTCAAGGGGAGTGATGACTATTCCACTCAGAGACAGAAAGGGACAGAAGAGATGACCAAAGGCATCCCCCAAGGGATCAAGGCACAGAGGAAGAGGGGCCTCCTTCCACCGGGAGCCTGGCTCCTGCACGTCATGGCATGGCTCCCAGGGCTGCTGGCAGGACTTCTCCACAGCACAGGTGTGCTCTGCTGTGGGCCCTCGGGCAGGGTCCTGAGGACAGTGCCAGGGCCAGGCTTCAGTGCAGCATAATGCTGGGCGAGGGTGATGTAGCTCTGGACTCCTGCTACAGGCACCAACTGGAGTGGCATTTCAGAATCCCACGTTCTCATCAGGGCACTCGGCTGTGAAGGGGACCTTCACCAGGGGCTTACCTCTCTCCTGACTGCCAGATACAGCAAAGCCTGGCTTATCCAGAGAACAGCTGGGGTCTTCCGATTAACTCAGTTCCATCAAACTACCAATGGATAACAGATTCTGGACGAATAAAAAAAAGGGCCTCAAGTTATATTTTTCATTCATGATTCAAAAGGCACTTCAAAATTCCACAGAGCCACAGGGTCACCCATCCTCCTGTAGAGGACCAATGGAGAAGCTGTAAGAGATCAGGCTACATGTGTGAGCTGATGGTGTCCTGGCCATTTTGTAAATAAATCTGGTATTACCTAGTTTGTCATTTATCTTGCAGAGTCAAGCATACATAGCATAGGAAGACACACAGTATGTTTGCATTTTGAATAAATGGAATTTTGCTGTATCATGGCAGTTTATAAAACATTCTCACCAAGTTTGATATTTGACCCTAAGTAAAGTCCAAAATTATAATCGTATATTTAAGAGGTCACAATGTGAGAGGTAAAGTACTCACTGAGCACAATTTCCAAATAATCTAATCACCTTGCTGATCTGCACCCAGTATCCATTTAGAAGCATAAAATTAAGCTACTGGCGCTCAATTGCCACATTTGCTAGCATTTAGTAAGGACTCCACTCGATGGAGGAACAAAGGCTCTCAAACCCAATAACCACCAACTGTAAGCACTTCCTGTTAGAGAGCCTGCTGGAGCTGCTCTGAAGGCAGCCCGGGTGATGAAAGGCTTGGTCTTGCCTCTGCGTGCCCCACTGCCAGCTAGCGCCTTACCTTGGGTGGCGTAAGGTGCTCAGGCCGAGGCACAGATGCTTCCTTCACATGCCTGCAGGGGGCGGGTCAGGTTAAAATCACATCCTGCCACCAACGGCCTGGTCTGGGGTACTCTGAGGTAGCTCCTTAACTCGGGATGCCTGTTACTTATTCGCTTTCAGAATTCAGGACATGTAAGAAGTATTAAAATATTCATGCATTGCTTTAACCACAAATCACTGTAATTGAGTGCAAAATAAAGGAAACTTGAGTTGCTTTATTTAGCTTCCAATTTCTGGGAGGCTCAAGAATTATAAGTATTCTGGACAACAGAAGAAAATAAGACTGTGCTTACAGATCTTTCTCTGCCATGTCCTTGCTTTAGGATCGCTGCTTTATTGTCGCCCTTTCTGTTACACGGATGTACACAGCAGGTGTTAAAGGTACAACACATTCTACAACTGAGCACCACTTTCTGTAACTGAACAGGCAAAGAAATTACACTGAACATCAGCATCTGGCAGTATTTTTTGGAAAAAAAA
>JAQIFY010004895.1:0-11427 GCA_028533085.1 Varecia variegata | reverse complement strand
GGGCCCCACATGGAGGCCTAGAGAGTTATTAGTATTTTTATTCTGCATCTATTAATTTGAGTTAATAAATCCCTCCTGCCTAAGAGGAACAGGAGGAGGAGGTGGAGGGCTCATTGCTAGTGACCAGACAGCCACTGGCCACGTTCGTTTTAAATGACAGAATCCGAACAGAGCCGGTCAGGGAGCTGTAGGCCAGGAGGTCATCGGAGGTGACGCACGCTGGGAAGAGAGCAGTACTAGGAGAGGGCTCAGGGCTCCCTCCTCTGCCATCAGCCACTGGGAGCAGATGGCAGCGCTTCCCACTGACTTCTGCTCAGCCGTGTCACCAGAGGCACACTCTGCCATGTCCTGGGAGGCACACGGCATACCTGCAAGAATTAATTAATGGAAAGTAGGAAGGAAAGGGCTCAGAGCAACTGGACTGAGGCCTGGAGGCCACACTGTGCCTCGGCTTAAATGATGCACAACAGGTCGCGGCCCTGCACGCTGAGAGCCCTTCCAGAGAGGACTCCCTACCGACTGTCCTCAGGATAAACTCTGAACTCCAGAACACCTCCTCCTGGTCCTGCCTTGTCACCCCACACCACGCCCCACACGCATGCTACAGTCCAGACACACAACTCTGCTCAGTTCCCAAGCCAGCCCTAGCTCCCGGCCCTGTCCACCTGCCTGGACACGTTCCACCCGGCTGCCTGCTGCTCACTCTTCAGGTCTCGTCTTAGGTCAGAGGCCCGCACCCTTCAGAACACAGGCCAGATCCAGCCTGCCACCAGCTTTTGTAAATAAAGTTTTATTGGAACACAACCATGCCCATTCATGTGCATACTGTCTTCGGCTGCTTTTGCTGACAACGACAGAGACAACAGGGCTGCCGAGCGCCTGATGTGTTTACTCCCTGGCCCCTTCCAGGAAAAAGTTTGCCGGCCCCAGTCTTAGATGACAGTTCCTCCAGAAAGCTGTCCCAGGCTCCCTAGAATGTTTGAGGTCAGGGGTCCCCAATCTATGGTGAGTTGCATAATTATTTCATTATATATTACAATGTAATAATAATAGAAATAAAGTACACAATACATGTTACATGCTTGAATCATCCCAAAACCATCCCCCCCGCCCCCGCCCAGTCCATGGAAAAATTATGTTCCATGAAAACGGTCCCTGGTGCCAGAAAGGTTGGGGACCGCTCTTTTAGGTGATCTTCATCCGGGCTCCCTTAGCCCTTGACTGACTTTTCCTGCTCGTTTCCCCATGGAGTTATCAATGTAATTAATGTCTTCAGTCTAGACTCTGCGCTCCTTAAGAAGAAGGCTGCTTTATGGCAACTCTGTGTCCCAGCCCTCCTAAACATCTCCTAGACACAGAAAAATAAGTCTGCTAAACGAAAGAACGAACCCACGAATGGGTGTTTGGATGCAGAGCTGCAGAACCCAACAACGTCACTAAATAAGAGTTCAACTAACTCAGGCTGTTGCCGACTCTTTCAGGAGACTGCACAGGGGCGTTATTTCCCTGGAATGGGCAGAGAGGAGAGGGAAGGCCCAAACGTTAGCCAGTAGACAAACGTCTCTTGGTGAACTTCTTTCTCCTGCACCAAACTCAAGGGAGAAGAGAGGAAAGTTTCATTCACAGTTGGAGCCCAGGGTCCTCCAAGACTATTCCAAGTCGGCATCCACACTCCAAATCCTCCAGTTGCATCCCAGGTAGGTCTCATCTCCCCCCTCCGGCCCCTTCATGGTGCATTACTGTTTTAGGCTTCTGACTTGTCATTCCTGTGTGCTCAGTAGGAAGCTCCCAGGAAGCAGGGGTCATGTGCTCCCCAGAGAGTCCCTGCTGGGACTCGGCTCCACGCGGGCCCTCCTAAAATGTGCGACGCATGAATGAATGAGTCCCAACCATCAAGCCCTTCCATCTGGCATGCGGTGGTATGGAGTGCCAGGTGTGGCCCCGATTTCACTCTGGAGTGAACCCAGGACTGGCCCCTGACCCAGTGGGGAACACAGAAGCACCCTATTTAAGGATGGTCTCCACTGCCTTGTGGCTATCTTGGGTGTGGCATGCTGAGGCCACACACTCGGCTCTGAGTAGCTTCTTCATCACGGCCTCCAGTTTCTGGATGCATTTCTGGAGCCTCGGTTGCTCCCAGACTTGTTCCCGCCTGCCTCGGTGTGACTGCTCCGCCCCACAGTGACATCCCCCACCCCGGGCCCCATCATCTTAAATCAAAGTGCTGGGCAGCTGCCCCTCTCTGGGACCGAAGCAGCCATCTGGGAGCCAAAGCACCGCGGAGTAGTTGGCCTCGGACAGAATTTTTATGTCTCCCCATTTATCACACTAAAAGGTTCATTTCAAATTCCATTAAACAGGTCAAATATCAAGATAGAGAGCAGAGCCTTCTCTTTCTCTTTTCCAGAAATGACACCACCCTCTGGAGCGAACAGATCTGGGGCATTTAATTTGGCAACCAAGTGACATTCCCTCCCAGATGGCTGGCGCCTGCCAGTGGCAAAGCAGAGAGAGAGGAGGGGAGAAGCAGAACTCAACATGGTCACCACCAAGCAGGATAAAAAGAAACCATAAATTCTACTCGACAAGTGGAGTCCCTCAGGAAACCCTGCGTTTTCCTGTACACAAGACTGGCTTTTGTTCCTACACACCTCACTCTTGAGAATAATTCTAATGCTCTTCTTTTTGTCACGTTAATAACAATAACTATAATCACACATTCAAGATAGTGGTGCCACGCAAAATGTATCATTCCACCCGCGGTTGAGCGGCTCTTGGTTTGCATAAACAACGGGCCTGCAGGGGGACGCTTCCGGATGATTTGGGGAAAGTGCCTCTACGAGATAATCACAGCAACATAAAACCACAGGGCGCCCCATAATAGGAGCCAAGAAATATGTTTAACTGCTTAAGAATGACACCTCTTCTCCCAGCTTTTTTTTTCTTACCTAACTATGTTTCACACTCTAAGATACATCCCCATCCAGAGAAAAACTATTTGCTCTAATCAATAGAATTCAGGGCTTCGGTGGAGGGGGGAGGGTGGCAATCAGATTAATCAAACATGCCAGTTTTGATTGACTGGTAATGATTTTCCCAGAGTGTTGTGTTAAGAAGGATTCTGAAGTCATACTGGGATCCATGAAGAACGTCATGGAGCCAATGGTGGAATGGCCCTCCTTGTCCACCCCAGGTATGCCAGCCTGGCCTCTGGCCACTTGACCATAGTTGAATCAGGTCAAAATAGCTACTGAAACTTCCATCCATCCTTCTGTGCCCAGACAACTCAAATGCATCCCATAAGGTCCTGTTAAAGCATCAGCCAAGGTCACTTATTCACTTTGGCTTTCCTTGGTACTATTCCCTTCTGCTCAGGGAAAATAAACATTCCCTTGTTCAAAAATGGAAAGAGATCAAGTCTGCAAATTCTATATCTTTCTCTATTCTTCTTACACTGACCGGAGAAATCTGCCTCCAAATGTGTCTCCGCCGGAGGAGCCATGCCCCATTCATCTCTGCACCCTCAGGGCTTAGCCCAGTGCCCCGCCCATGACGAGGACCCAGTAAATATTTGTTGAATTCGTGTTCCATCTGAACAAGCCCCACTGCTGACATCCAAGAACTTTTAAAGCTAATCGGCAGTAAGGATAAATTTCCTAAAGGGAAATTCCAATAAGATTCTTCCAAAAGAAGACAGTTTTCTGCCTACCAAGAACCTGGTTCTGCAGCTCAGAGGGAAACATGGGGCTGAATCCTTGGAGAACCACAGAGAAAACTGCACACCTCCCGGCCTGTCATCCAAGGACACTAACGTCTTCTATAGACGACCTCAAACACAGCGTTCTACTTCAATGACCTGATGAGTGTGTTTCGTCCACACTGGAAAATTCAACCCAGTCTTTCACGGTGAGAATGACTTTACGCTGGTACTTTCCAAATTCCAGTCACTCTCTAAACCACCTTCTCATGTTCTGCCATATCTAAGTACCAACTTATTTACATACTCTTTAAATTGACTTTTTTTGTGTGTGCCTCATCTTAACCAACAAATACATCTAATGAATACCAGATCTGATTGTCAGTCACACTTTTTTCTAATAACACTAAAATATCAGCATGATTTTAAATGTTTAAAGTTGCCACTTTAACACAGTACTATTATTTTAACACAAAAATATGAACATAATTTTAAATGTTTAGGGTTGTCCTGTATACCTCTGAAAGTCACCTCACCTGCAGCCCTTTGAGTCCCAGAGCATGTGAACATTGGCCCTAAAGCATTGCTCCACAGGCACACAGACACAGCAAGGTAGCATCCTGTCCCCTCTCCAGGGCTCCGATCACAGCAATTAAAACCCCGAGTTGCTCCTGGGCGGAAGTCAGCACGACCCCGGAAGCAGAAAGGTACAGCGGTCAAGTGCAAGGGATTTAGCGCCAGGCAGAGCCGTGTTTCAACTCTGGTTCCCACTTAACCACCTGTGACCCTAAGCAATCTGTCCACCCACTCTGAGCCTCAGCTTCCTCATCCATAAAATGAGGACAGTGACAGCACACACTTCGTATGGGGTACTGTGGGGATTGAACAAGAAAATTCTAAGGACAGTCATGCGTTGCTTAACGATGGGGATATGTTTTAAGAAATGCATCATTAGGTGATTTTGTCATTGTGTACTTACAGTGTTTGTGTAAGTACATTGAGGGTGCAGCATACATGGTACAGCCTACTACCTACCTGTACTACTACACCTGTACTATCCTAGGCTTACAGCATGCTTCTGTATACTGAATGAGTACTGTACACAACTGTAACACAGTGGTAAGTATTTGCATATCTAAGCATGTCTAAACATAGAAAAGGTACAGTAAAAATACGACATACCTGTCTAGGGCACTTACCATGCATGGAGCTTGCAGGAATGGAAGTTGCTCTGGGTGAGTTGGTGAGTGATGAGTGAGTGTGAAGGCCTAGACATTGCTGTACGCTACTGTAGACTTCATAAACACTGTACACTTAGGCTACACTAAATTTACTTTTAAAATACAGTAAGTGCACTACAATGTTACACTGGCTGTGACGTCACCAGGCAATAGGAATTTTCCATCATAACCTTATGGAACCACCATCATACATGTGTCCCATCCTTGAGCAAAATGTTGGGATTGAGCGCATGACTATAATTAGTGCCTGGCACATCACTGGCACTCAGATAACAATGTTATTAACATCATCGTTGATGCTGTTATTATCATTAGCAGCAGCTGTTCGTTCAACAAATGTATACACAGCATCTGCGGTGGTTCCCGAAGAGAACCCAGCGGGGAGACAGACAAGCAGGAGGCTGGGTCTGGTGGGAAAGACCATCTAGGGGAGAAGATGGATTAGAAAGAACAGTAAGGGTTGTTGGAGACAGCATGAGTAAGATGTGGGGGCGCTGGGAGCTGACATAGAGCCCCCCACCCCTAGCCAAGGCACAGGGTCAGGGAATAGTGCCAGGGGGCAGGAAACTGACATAGACATCCTTAGACTGACATATTTTGAGTGTTACTATTTTTAATTGATATAACCTGGCACATGCCAGGTGACCATAATGACAATGATAAAGAATAGAGAAGGCAGTAATTCCAGCTCCATGCAAACACTCCCAACAAGACCGACAGACAGGCCACCATGCCAGGGCCCTCTTGGGCAGAGCTTCTGGGGGATCCTCAATCTCTTCATCCATCTAAGAGGAAGAGGAGGTAGTGAGGAGAGAAGGACATCGCAGCCGTGCCACTCACTCACCCTCTGTCTCTGAAAACTTACCTGATAGTCAGGGTTAAAGGACACGAAAAAGAAAGATGGGAAGATGTCTTAAGGATGCAGGAGGCAGCTTGAAGGGGATTCCAGGGGCCAAATCTGGGACAATTTGAGCATCAAAATAAATAATGGTAGTAAAGGATTATCACCTATGAATGAAGCAAGAGTCCATGAGTCCACACGGACACAAAGAGGGAGAAGGGAACGTTCAGCCTTTCAGAAGAAAGCTGACTCGTAATTGCGGAAGAAATGTTGGGATTAGAAAATCACCATTTGGAAACCATCGTGACCATAATTGATTCAGGCAAGACACATCAATGGATGCTAAAACTCATGGCGAAAATTGGAGGAGTAACAGAATATTTACATAGTTTGAAAATACCTCCTCACAAGATACTTATTCATTTAAACTGGTAAAATGGTAGCTTTCCAGTGGAGAAATCTGGCAGACAACACCTCCACCAAAAGATCATAGTATCACCTGTAACAGGTCAAGTTGACAACAGGTGTTTCCTGGTATGGTGCGCTGAGAAGAATGCCACATCACGTCTGTGGCATCCCTGTTAAAATTATATAAACTGAGCCATCACAGGGAAATACAATCATAAATAAAAACTCATATTGAGAGACGGTGTACACTCACTGCAGTAAATCTTCACCAATGACTCAATACTATATATAACTCTCTCCGTTTTGCAGAGAAGGAAATCATGGCTCAGATAAGTGAAGTCATTTTTCCAGGGAAATGTGGCCAGGGGATAGCATGTGGCCAGGGGATAGCATGTGGCCAGGGGATGGCTGGGTTGTGAACCCCTACCTCTGTTTAGCTCTATTGCTTGCGCCCTGAACCTGTGCTGCTTTTCTGTCACTTATGGACCAATGCACTCTGAAGCAGCAAGGATCTCAGACGCATAGTGGAGTCCTTTCTATTCTAGAGGAGAGAGACCGAGCGCAGAAGATTCTCCAATGCCCAACTACTTCCAACCCCAGCTTCCGGATTCCAAACCAAGGTGGTGATCTGGGAGGCACCAAGAGCACCCCTTGAATTCTCAGTTCCCCTCAATTTATTCCCACCAGCCCCATGGTTCTGCCACTGGTCCCAAGCCAGCACACAAGCCCTGCATGTGCCCTCTTGCATCTGATTCCTATAGTGTTTGATTTCTGTGCCATCTACTTGGCACAAGCCACATCCCTCGTGGCACACTGGAAAGACCTTTGGTGTTAGGTTGAGTGCCCATCCTGCCTCTGCTGCTTACAAGGTTACACGGCACTGGTCAACCTCTCTGAGCCCCAGTTTCCTCATTTGTAAAATGAGGATAATAATAACTACCTCTCCTGCTTACCGTGAGAATCAATGACCCTCAAATATGTGGAGTAACAGGCCCACCCCATGTCTTCAATAATTGTTAGTTCTCCACCTCCTTGAACATACAGTGGGATCTTTCCCATGTATCCATGTGTTCTGGCTACCAGGAACTCACAGCCATCCTGCAGGGAAGCACTCAGACAGAGCCTGGGGGTAAGGGCAACAGATTTGTAAGGTTTTTCTCTACTTCCAAATCTTTTTTCCTATTTGATCCATTATTAATTTCACACCTTAACAGTGTCTTGTTTTCTTGGACTAGAACTGAAGCTCCTTTAAAAGCAGTGGGGGTTCTATCAGATCCCTCCTTCTATCCTCCACAGTGTTATCAATTAGCTGATTATTCCCCTGCAGGAAACCTACTAATAACCAAGGTTATTATCACAGATTCTGAATAACAACTAGGAAGGGTATTTTTTAGATAGTGACAATAAGTGGTATTTGTTTAGCTATGTCTCAGGCGCAGTTCTAAGCATTCGATACATATTAACTCTCCCAACCACACTGTGAACTAAGATACTTTTATGACCCTCATTATATAGATAATGAAACCAAGGCTCAGAGAGGGTAAGTGACTTGCCTAGGGTCAAACAGCCAGGAAGTGGTGAAGTTGAGATGCAAACCCAGGCCATCTGGCTCCAGAGCCCCTGCCCTTACTTTCCCTTCTGATGTTGCCATGGACTTTAGGGAAAATGGAATCCCAACTCTGATACTTAGTCTGAATGAACTCGAACAAGGCATGTTCTCTCTTAAAACCTATTTCCTCACCTATAAAATGGGATGTTTGAGGATTAAATAAAATAAACCATGAGATGGCCTCAAAAGCAGAAGTGACAAAAGCAAACTTAGACAAATGGGATTACATCAAACTAAAAAGCTTCTGCAGAGCAAAGGAAACAATCAACGGAGTGAAGAAACAACTCATGGAATGGGAGAAAATATTTTCAAAACACACATTTGATACGGGGTTAATATCCAAGATATATAAGGAATGGAAACAACTCAATAGCAGGGAAATAAATAGTCCAATCAAAAAAATGGGCAAAGGACCTGAATAGACATTTCTGAGAAGAAGACATACAAATGGACAACAGGTTTATGAAAATATGCTCAACATCACTAATGATCAGGGAAATGCAAATCAAAACCACAATAGGATCTCACCTCACACCTGTTGGAATGGCTATTATCAAAAATATGAAATAAACAAGTGTTGGAGAGGATGTGGAGAAAACGGAACCTTGTACACTGTGAGTGAAAATGTAAATTAGTACAGCCATGTGGGAAACAGTATGGAGGTTCCTCAAAAAACTAAAAATAGAACAACTATATGACCCAGCAATCCCACTACCGAGTATATATCCGAAGGAAGTGAAATCAGTATGTCTAAGAGATATCTACACTCCCATGCTCACTGTGGTATTATTCACAATAGCCACATTATGGAATCAACCAAATGCCCATCAAAAGATGTACATATATACACAGGCACACAACTCACAATGGAGAACTATTCAGCCTTAAAAAAAAAAGAAAAATCTTGTCATATACAACAACATGGATGAACCTACAGGAGATCATGCTAAATGAAATAAACCAGGCACAGAAAGACAAATACTGCATGATCTCACTTATATGTAAAACCTAAAAAAGCCAAACTCATTGAAGCAGAGAGTTGAATGGTGGTTACCAGGAGCTAGGTGGGAGAGGGGGCAGTGAAATAAGGAAGTGTTGGTTAAAGAGTACAAAAGTTTTAGTTAGACAGGAGGAATATGTTTTTGAGATCATTGCATAGCATGGTGACTTTAATTAATAATAACATATTGTATATTTCAAAATTGCTAAGAGAGTAAATCTGAAATATTCTCATCACAAAAAGTAAGAATGTGAGGTGACAGATTTGCTAATTAGCTTGATTTAATCATTCCACAATGTATATGTGTATTAAAACATCACATTGTGCCTCATAAATATAATTATTTATCAATTAAAAATAAATAAAAATAGTAAAATGGAAATAAGATGAACCATGCAAAGTGCTAGCATACAATAAGCCACAATAAATGGTACCTATCATTCATATTATAATAATCAATCAACAACACTTATTTTTTTTAGTGAAAATGTATCCACATAGCTGTGCATGGAGCTTAATGCAATTATGATCACCTTTACTCCTGTCTTAGTTTGGGTCCTCCTAAAAGCAGATCCTGAGACAAAATTTGGGGTGCAAGCAGTATGTTTGGGAGGGGAATCCCAGAAGCAGGATGATAGAATAGAGAGGTAAGGTGGGGGAGAATGGGGAGTCCATGAAGAATGTTCTAGAAAGCACCTCTAGAACACCTCTAGACCACCGGGGCTTGGTCCCTCTGAAGAGCCTCCAAGAGCGTGTGGAGGACACATGTCAGAATGGGCCCATCCAGGGCACAGACATGCACTAACTCTTGTCCCTCACCAGCTGAAGGTTGTCCCCAAGGGCATGAACTTCCTGGCATTTCCAGCTTGCCCTGCACTCGGACTGATCATGCTCCACCAGCCACAAAAAGCTCCCACACAGAGACCCAGGAACTTGAGGCTGGCGTGTTCAGGAACTGTCCACCAAAGCTGCAAGTGACATCCAGGGTGGGCCTAAGAGTCTGGGGGGACCTCACCAGCTCTGAGAAGTGGGCAGACATAGTCTCCTCGTTATTAAAGCATCAGGTCCTACGTGACTATTTGCAGTCACAAGGCAAGTTGGCAGCAAAGGTGGGACTCGCCCCGGGCTCCTTCTAAAACACCTCCCAGGAAACTCTCAACTCCTTAAAAAGAGACAGCAAGAGATGGAGGCAGGCACTGCGTGAGTAAAATGACTCTACATGTAATAGGAAAAAAAAAAATCTTACCAATACAGTATCTTCAATTTATTCCTACTAAACAAATAGGCACCTCAAACCAAACACCCTGCTACTCAACCCACGGAACACCTCACTACAATAATTCATAATAAAATAAGTACGTTCTGGAGCTAATTGTTCATTGTGGAACTTCAGAGCTGCGATTTCAATAGGCATGTGACAATGGGTGATTCATGAGTGGTGTCCGTATAACCCTCTGGGACAAATACAAAGAGATGGTCCATTGGATATTTAGAAAGCAAAATATATTTTAAAGGAGTCTTACTGGACTGAATCTCAATCATCACAGAACTGAAAGATTCAGTGACTTGAGGGTTAGGGCAGGGTCTTGATGAACGTAAGGACCTATTCTTGCTCCAGGTCTAGGGAAGAGGGCCTGGAATCTAGAATTGAGAGCACTAGGTCAACACTGAATGGGAAGTTGGGGCTCAAATAGAATTTTCTTATGCAAAATAATAGCAATGCTTTTAAAAAAAATCTCGTAAGCATAAATTCTACTAGAAATGTTATATAATATGTATATTATACTATTATATAAACTATAGAAGACCTTGTTAAAGACTTCACCAATTCAAAATTCAGCATGAATTGGTGACAAGTCCCTATTACAAGATTTTCAAAGAGAAGCTGTGAGGAAAGGGTTAACACCATCTTTTCCTCTTCTGCATGAGAATTTGACCTTGGGTTAACTTTCTAGCTCTGATCCTCTGAACACCCAGGCCACACTGCCCATAGTAGAATTGCCTCTGGGTTGGTAGACTGCGTCTGGACTGGAAGTTCACGGTATGAACCCGAAATACCTAATGAGGAGTCCACAGCGTTGGGAGCCCTTGAGTAGTGTGACTGTTATAACCGGACATGTCCCCTGCAGGGACCCTGGGAGCCGTGCGGATGGAGTTGTTACAAGAGCTATTGTCTCCTAAGTCAGGATGGTTTCTGCACCTGCTTAATGTGGGTCTCGTCACCTTGTACCTGAACTGCCACTTGGAGGTGGGGGACAAGGAAGAACAGCTCCTGGGGACCCACAGAAGTGAAGCATGGTGCTGTCCTGTTTCCTCTTAAGTCGATCTGCCACTGAGCGTGTCTGAATGCTTCGCTGAACCTAAAAGAAAACACGGATGTGCACAGCAAAGTCTTCCTATTTTAATGAAGATACTGTTACCCACAGACTAATCACTCCACTCTTGCCCTTATAAATACATTAGAGCTCCCAGGACTAATGAGCACAATGATCTGTAGGTGTGGGCCAGAGAGTTTAAGAGCTTGCACATAATTAGTCTTCTAAAATAGACAAAAAGATCCCTCCTGAAATCTTATTTACATAATGAATCTGTTGAGCAAAGTCTGCTCTGGTACAAACAACAAATGATCCC
>JAQIFY010004894.1:0-11428 GCA_028533085.1 Varecia variegata | reverse complement strand
AACTATAGAGCCATAAATAAGAGAACATAAGGAGAAAGGTAAGAAAAATAACCTTTCTTTCAAAAATTACGTAAAATTACCAAGTAAGTTTATGGGAGGGAAAAAAACAATTAAAATGTTTCAGGTAAAAAATCATCCTCAAGGTATAATGTAGACATATAATGAAGAAAAACAGGAACAATTGTTTTCCTCAGTAGAAAAGATGCAAGTTAGACATGACAAAGAGAAAAGATGAACTGCTTGCAATTTAGGTATATAAAACAGTAGAACAAGCTCTGAGAAACATGACCGTACCTCCTGCCACGGCACTTTCAGAAAAAATTAATTGCCTATAATATTGTCAACCAGATGCTTGAAGGGGGATAGGATGGAAGAAATTGCATGGTTTCTTGGGATGATTCTAGTCTTCAGCCACATAAGATGTTTCTTTCAAGTTTTTTTAAGGAAGATATTTTAGAACCATGATCACATTAAATTGAAATGGTTTCTTTACCACTTTAAAATGATGAACGACTTCACAATTCATGGCAATTTCTGTATTTAAACAATTAGCGTCACCACAGTCTGAGGAGGATGGCAGGTTATGTTTCCCTTGGTTGAGGGCAACGGCATGTTTATACAGAAGGCTTTGTAATAAAACAGAGTAACTTTTCTGATTCACCCAAGCTGTATCTGAAATATTAAAAGAAAAATCCATTTGAATCATCAAGGCATCAAGAAAATGAGACATAGCTCATGTTGCACTTATCTAGGTGAATAAAAGTCTCATCCGGACGGGTTGCAATTGTTTTACTGTTTGTTTATAAGGACTTTTGATAGAAACAAAGCCATGTGACTTCAATCAGAGGCAATGATAGCTACGCTAAATGACAGGGATAAACAAGATTCATAAAATCACTGACATGCATTTTAAAATTTAGCTGATTTTTCCAATAATCTTCTTTACAAGAGTTGTTTGTAATATCAGATAATTTACTTGAGAAGTATTTTCCATAACCTTGACTTAGAAAAGGTCATCTCTCTTTAGAAGCTTGGTTATTAATCGTAACTGACTTGAAGTGGCTGCATTTTTTCAGTGCTAAAATATGTCATAGTGCAGATAAGGGTATAAAAAGGTAGCTATGATGTTTCAACAAAGCTTTAAGTCAATTAAGTTATTTTGACAAGTTTCAGAACACTGAATTAGTGATACAATGAAGGAACGATATTTTTAAATAACTGAAAATAGACCACTAAGAGACATGTCCTTCCACACTCCACCCGCTCAATACTACATCAACATAAATCTGTGCAAAACGGATTGCATGGACCTACTCTCTACTCTCGCAGGCCAACTGCATGTCCCTGAGCAGGTCTCCATACATCTCTCCGTCTGAGTTTCTTCATGAGGATTCACACAAGATAGTTTTCAGCATGACCCATTCTGATTCTTTGAATGAAAGGTTCAGAGTGAAATCTTCCAGGAATTTTTATTACTTGTAGATAACTTGGAAAATTCAGGTTGGCAAAACCAAGGTATTTTATTCCCAAGCCTAGATCAATACACATAACAAGGAACTAGTTCTTTCTTGAATAAATCAAACAATTATTTCACCTAATTGAACTTTGCACAATGAAATTCAGGTGCATGGATATGTAATACCAGCATATTTATGACCACTTAGTATAAACAGAACTTACTATAAATAATTGAGAGAGTCTAGTGCAAACCAAAGAGAGAACAGGAAATAGAAATGGAAAACAGGAAATAATTTGGGTAAAATAACCACTGATATAAGATTAATTAAAATAAACATATATGTAAAATGTGAATCAAAGGTCTCACACACACAGGATTAAAAGCTGGGTTCAAATAACATCATGAACAAAAGGCTACGGGAGCTGAAGAAATGGGAAGAGGCACCCAGCAAATGTGAGATGATGGCAAGAAGAGTAATTTGTCAGTCATATAATTCAAGACAAAAAATCAGAGATTATAGCAGAAAAAATGCAAATCAATGATATTTCATAATATTAACACCCTTTTTATAATTGATCAATGAAAAGAATAAAAAATAAGCAAAGCTAGAGATGAAACATAGTATCATTATTAAATTTAACCTAACACATGGATAAAAGGACGCCTAACAAGTGTAAGGAAAAAACAAACATTATTTTTAAACATAGATGAAACATGCATAGAGAAAGCTTTTAGTCATTTCACAAAGCTGAAATTATCTCTGACAGCACCATCATGGTATTTCAGGATATGGAGAGGAGAAGAAAACATGGATCATTTAATAAAGAATGTTGGTGAAACTGACTCAATATAAATGAAGGAAAAATTGGCCCCCTACCTTTATGATGTCTATGAACCTTAATGTGGGTCGAAGACCAAATGTGGACAATGGAAATATAGATACACAGCAAATACAGAAAAAGACAGGAATGTTTCTGCATGAACTTAGTGACTTCTTAAACAAGATCCCAGTGAAGACACTCAAAGACAGAGACAAGAGACAGTCTGGGAAAAGATATTCAAAACCATTTCTAGCTAACAAGAACTTCGTATTTACATTAGAGAACTACAGTAAAGCATGAAGAAATAACAAGATTGATGGCAAATGGGCAAAGAAAATGCTTAGATGGGATGCTCAACATCTGATGAGAGTATAAACAGGCATTCAGCCTCAGTAGTGATGGAAGAAAAACAATTAAAATAAAGCACTACTTTATATCAACTAGATTCACAACAATTAGAAACATGGATAATAGCAATTATTGGCTGGGAAGTAGGGAAATGGGATCTCTCATGCATAGCTGGTGGTAGCATATACTTGTATTAGGAATTTTGGAGAGTGGCTATGCAATTATTAATGAAGTTCAGTTAAATTCTATGACCTGACAATTCTACTACTGGGCCCGTATTAATACTACACATGGACACATTTATAGGCTACTCACGGTAGCAATTTTAGAGTCAAAGATTGGGGGGGCAACCTAAGTGTTTACTTCTGTACATAAGTGTGTCTCATAGGTACACACTTATGTACAAATGCTCCCAAAATTGGCGTATCCTTATGAGACAAATGATCCCAAAATTGGTGGGTGGTCAAAAAAAGAGACAAAGCAAAATAAAACAAAATAAGGAACTTGTATGGACCGATGATAACGGTGTGGTGTCAACCAAAAGTTAACAAAACAAAACAAAATTCCCAAATGATCAATGGACAGCATCATTAGGGGTTTTTGTTCATGAGTCCAAAGCTGTGACTCAACAGTGGGACAAGGGTTCCAACAAAGAAGTCTTATCTCCAGGATGGAAGTGGCACTCTCAGTTCCCTCTTCTGTTTATTAGAAAATGCCAGAGAACTGTGTTTCTTTGAGAGTAAACAGACACTTCAGTGTGTCCTTACAAAGGAAAAGAGCTGCTGAACTCTGCTGCATGCAAAGTAGCTGAACAAACAGGGGTGTCAGAGATGGTTAAGCAGGAAGACAGAGGCTCACTGTTTTGCACATTTGGGAGCTTTACAGGGAGAGAGGGGAGCTGTTAAGTGTTGCCCTCAGGGGAATAATGGGACCAGAAAGAAGGAAAGAGTTAGAGAAGGCAGATTTGTATCCCATAGGAGGAAGAACTGTGTGGGGATCACACCCATGTAGAAACAGAAAGGGATTAGAGCTTAGTGAAGCACTGCACAGACTGTGTAGGCAGAGCCTAGAAAAATGTGGGGTGCAGTCCAGGGGCACAATGAGCATCACATGGGAGACTGGTCTAGATGAACTCCAAGTTCATTTATAGCCCTAAGATTCTATAATTGTATCATTTATGTATTCATCTGTAATCACATGTATAATAGTGTGTGTATGTATATTCATTTATGTCTATCTGTACATGAATATAATGCACATAAATGTATGTATATTTAACATGTGCCTTCTATTCATACATAATATATCTTTATTTATATATACATATAAATGTATGTATGTGTGCATAAGCTATACAATTCTGAATTTATATGTTTAAATAATTACTTGTGTTTTGTACCATCCATATAAAAAATAAAGATCATACTGCATGATTTGGAATAATTGAGAGTTCTTCTTTCTGATTTAAAAATATCATTATTGGAGCATTATTACCAGCACTACCAAAGGCATTTTTCCTGTGTGTGTGTGCACATATATGTGTGTGTATTTGCAAAGAGACTAATTATGAGTTAGGCAGAGAAAGTGTAAGTAATGTTCTTGGCATTCATTTTCCTTTCTCATCTCTACTTAATTCTCTCCTTCTCTAAGTTTCCCATGTCTAGCAAGCATAACAAGTATTGCAATACATAATTTCTTCTGCAATTTTAATTTTAACTAAGTAAGAGAATTTTGTTCTTATATGATGATTTTGTATCCTGAAACTTTGTTGAATTCATTTATTAGTTCTAATACTTTTTGGTGGAGTCTTTACAGTTTTCTATATATATATGATCATGTCATTTGCAAACAGAGACAATTTAACTTCTTTCTTTCCAACTTGGGTGCCTTTAATTTCTTTCTCTTGCCTAATTGCTCTGGCTGGGACTTCCAGTACTATACTGAGTAGAAGTGGCAATAGTGGGCACCCTTCTCTTGTTCCCAATCTTAGAGGAAAAGCTTTCAACTACTCTCAACTGAGTATAACGTTAGCTGTGGGTTTGTTATATATGACCTTTACTGTGTTGAGGTGTATTCCTTCTACATCTAAATTGTCGAGAATGTTTATCATGAGATGTTGAATTTTGTCAAATGCTTTTTCTGTATCTGTCGAAATGATCATATGCTAACGTTGTTGGATGTGAAATCAATGTAAAAATTCAGTACCATTTCTATGCACTAACAATGAACTATCTGAAAAAAAATCCAGAAAACATCCTCATTTACAATAACTACACAAAAATAAAATAACTTAGGAATAAATTTAACCAAGGAAGTGAAAGATCTCTATACCTAAAACCACAAAACATTGATGAAAGAAATTGAGAAACACAAATAAATGTTCGATATCCTGTGTTCATGAACAGGAAGAATTAATATTGTTAAAATATCCATACTACCCAAAGTGATCTACAGATTAAATGCAATCTCTGTCAAAATACCAATTACCTTCTTCACAGAACCAGAAAAACAATCCTAAGATACAGATGGAACCACAAAAGACTCTGAGTAGCCAAAGCAATCTTCGCACAAAGGACAGAGCTGAAGGCATCGCACTAGCTGACTTCAAAATATACTGCAAAGCTGCAGTGACAATACAGCATGGTGCTGGCACAGAAACAGACATGCAGACCTGGAGAATAGGATGGAAAACCCAGAAAGAAACGCACACATTTACAGCCAACTGATTTTCAACACAGGAGCCAAGAACACACAATGGAGAAAGGACAGTCTCTGCAATAAACGGAGTAGAGGAAACTGGATTTCACATGCGGAAGAATCAAATTAGACCCTTATCTTTCACTATATTCAAAAATCAACTCAAAATGGATTAAAGACTTAAATGTAAGACCCTAAACTATGAAGCTACTAGAAGAAAATGCAGGGGAAAAACTCCGTAACATTGCTCTGGGCAATGATTTTTTGGTTATGACCCCAAAAGCACAGGCAACAAAAGCAAAAATAGATAAAATTATATCAAACCAAAAAGCTTCTGCACGGAAAAGGGAAAAATCAACAGAATGAAGAGAAAACTTACAGAATGGAGAAAATATTTGCAAATTATCCATCTGATAAGGAGTTATCCAAAATATATAAGGAATTTGAACAACTCAATAGAAAGAAAATAAATAACTGATTTTTTTAAATGGGCAAAGGACCTGAATAGACATTTTTCAAAAGAAGACATTCAAATGGCCAAAAAGTATATGAAAAAGGGCCCAACATTACTAATCATTAGGGAAATGCAATTTTTTAAAAAACACAATGAGCTATCACGTCACACTTGTTAGACTGTTATCAAAAAGACAAAAGATAAGTATTAGCAAGGCTGTGGAAAAAAAGAAAGCCTTTGTACACTGTTGGTGGGAATGTAAATTAGTACGGTCATTATGGAAAACAGTATGGCGGTTCCTCAAAAATTTGTACCCCAATAATATCCTGAAATAAAAATAAAGTAAAATAAAACAAAACTGCCATATTATCCATCAATCCCACTACTGGGTATGTATCCAAAGGATATGAAATCACTGTGCCAAAGAGATATCTGTATGTCTATGTTCACTGTAACATTATTCACAGTAGCCAAGATATGGAATCAATCTAGGTGTCTATCAATGGATAAATGAATAAAGAAAATGTGGTATATGTGCACAATGGGATACTATTCCACCTTAAAAAACAAATGAAATCATGTCTTTTGTGACAATATGGATAAACCTGGAGGACATTATATTAAGTAAAACAATACAGGCACGGAAAGACAAACAACATGGTCTCACTCATATGTAGATTCTAAAAAAGATTGATCTCACAGAAGGTGGTTAACAGGGGCTGGGGCGTTTGGGGAGACATTGGTCAGAGGATAGAAGATTTCAGTTAGACAGGAGCAATAAGTTCAAGGGATTTTATTGTACAACATGGCGACTGCAGTTAATAATACATTGTGTTGAAAACTGATAAAAGAGTGAATGTAAAGTGTCCTCATCACAAAAATGATAACTGTGTGAGGAATGCATGTGTTAACTAGCCAGATTTAGTCATTCCATAATGTGTATACACTTCAACACATCATGCTGTGCACAGGAAATATATACAATTTCATCTGTCAAGGTAAAAAATTATATATATATATATATTTTTTTTTCTTTTGTATCACAACAGATCCTACACATGGTCTTTTTTTCCCCTCTAGTTAAGGTAAAGCAATTTGAGATATTTATAAAATATTTAATAAAGTGATTTTTTTTAAGAAAGGTACTTACTTCCTTTTCTAGAACAGAAGAATGATAAGTCATTCTACGTCCAGGACAAACCTGTCTGAAGGAAAGCGTAGCAGCTGAGTTCTGAGCTCAGTCCTGACACCCTACATTGCTTCTGTAGACACTCGAGAGCATAACCCCCCAGGTGTGCTGAGCAAACGCATCCACTGAAGAACGCTTACCCGAGAGTGCTGCCTTTGGGAGTTTAGAAAGGAGGGACAGTGAAAGTTCCCACTTCATTAGCCTTCTTTCCTCACGTGAGGGCCTTAAATTAACAAAGAGGATTTAAATTCCCATTTGAAATCGTAAGTACCTACAAAAGGATGATATACTTAATGCATTACTCTTATATTCTCCCCTGGGTCTATTTTTCTCTTATATTATTTATAATGAAAACTCTGCATTCCCTAAGTAGCTGTTGAAAAATAAATATAAAAATGTCAGAAAAGACTGTAATGTATGGCCACACACAAATGACATCAGCAAATAGGACCCTAAATTAAACACTATTCAACTTTAGTGAGGGAATAAAGAGAAAAGTAACCATGAGATGTTGCACTTTCTATGAACAGTAATGACTCCAGTAGCTAGAGAGGAAGCAAGAGAGAGTGGAAGAAAGTGACAGATAAAGAGAGAAAGATTCTTCCTCCCTGGAAGAGTTGAGTTTGGGACTCAGTGGAGGCTGATGGTGCTCTGGCAGGAACAACAAAGGAACAAATGCCAGAAAATGGGAGTGGGGGCACTGCCAAGGGTGCTTCTGTGCACAAAGCTGTCCCTCCCCCTGGGCCAGATGACATTAGTGGTCAGGAGCCCTTGAAGAATAATAGCATTAGAAGGGTGCATTCCCGGCTCTTCACAGAGAGACGGAAGAACAGACCCACTCCCGGTGCCATTTTAAATTTAGCATCCACTCCCCTGACTGTACCACCAGCAATGCAGTGAGACAGTGATGGTGACCGATGAGATGCTGTAGAGGACCTTTCGGGTCGTATGTGGCCCGGACCTGGGAAACGTCCCTGGGAACGTCTCCTTGTTGTTCTGTTCCGAAAACATGCCTGTGGGCTTGCACGTGAGCCAGGGCGCCCTGACCCTACAAACAGGAGGGGCTAGAGAGTTCAGGATGCAAACATCTACTCTCCGGAGACAAAACAACAAGGAGTAGGACGTACTGAAAAAAGGGGCAGTGTGGGAACAAAAAAGTTGCGGTGGGAAGATTGCCAAACTGACTGTGTTAAAAATAAAGACACTACAACAAGACAGGGCTGCAGCCTTGTACCGTCTTTGTGTGTGTGTGTCTCATTGTCTCAATGTCTATATTCTATGTTCTGTGTACATTCCTCAGTCCTACATAACAGACCACGTCAAGATGCAGCACAGGACAAAAAGCTGCAGTGGAAGCAGGACTTTTATGTCAAAATGTGCAGAACAGTGTCCCTGTTAGGCTACCGCATACCAAGGGCCACTACCACGAGAGTCAGAAACCCTGGCAATGACATCTAATTCTCCCTTCTCTCTTGAAGGAGGACCTGGGGAAATGTTATCTTAAATTAGATTGGGAAAGCGTTGCAAATACAGAAATGGAATGCAGTGTGGAAAAGTGAACATTCACGATTGCTCTCTGCATTGCTAGCATGACCATCATATACCATCATTGACAAACATTAATTTAAACTATCCATAAAATATAATTCTGAAAACTTGATGGATGCATCTTAAACACTCATCCACTTACAGTTTCAACTGTCTTTCTCTGCTAACGTTAGTTAGCTGGCTCCCCCAAATCTACATTTCGAAATTCCCATGGTCTGAATCCGGAAGTGTGGTCCACAGACACTTTCTACCAAGCCCTGCCCTTCGTAAGATTTCCCCCAAGCCACTCAGATTCCGGATCACGTGCCTCAGCCTCCCCATCACTCAAGCTTGAACTTGTGGAGTCACCTTGTGGGCCTCACCTGTCCTCTCTCATCAAATCCAGTGCCTTCCTTTTATACTATCTCTCCAAATGAATGAACTCTCTCTTATCTTAGTCCCTCAATATGTTTTGCCTACTTTTTAAACAGTCTTCTCTCTTGACTTTTTAAATAGCTCTCTTCCTGGGTTCTTTGTCTTCACTCGCCTGACTACCCCCAAGGCTTTCCAATATGAGTAGCTTTTCTAAGAGTCACCACAGGGTCATGCTGGAATCAAAAGATCTGAACTTGAGCCTTGACTGTGTTACTGGACGTCTTTGTGCAAGTTGTAAGTCTCTCTCTCCTCTGTCCTGTTTCTCTGGGTGTGCTTTGTCTACATGACAGAGTCACTGCTGAGTATTAATTAAGGTGACACATACGAAAGTGTTTTGTAAACTATAGTGTTTCATATAAATATAAATAGAAGGTGACATTTTTATCTAGCAGCCAATTAACTTTCCTGGAAGTGTTGGTCCCCAGCAATTAAAACACTCAATTAGGCACCGTTCAAGTTCAATGTGGCACCTAAAAGGGGAAAGACAAAGCTTTGAAATGTGTTAAATATAAAACTGCTTGTGGAGTTGAAATGAAAGAAGGGATTTTGACTTTTATTTCTGCCTATCTGTTTGAAGGCGGCAAAACTGCACTTCTGGATAGTTAAATATATTTTGGAACTGCTTAAGCATCAGCCACCATCAATAATAAGCATGTTATTTACATCAATATTTGGGTTTTATTTTCAAATTTTCCCAGTATATGCTGCAAAATAAGCAGAAAGGTCATGATTACTACCAGAAAAGATATGAAGGAAAAATAATATTGTTTCCAAATGTCACCTAAACACATCTATACACACACTTCACCACTATATTCAGTGCGAAGGAAGAACCTCCTGGAAACAAGATAAGAATGACTGGCTTGCGCAGTTGCTGTAGTATTGCTGGGATCAAGCGGGTCCACTTTCACTTTCAAAGTGAGCCAACTTCTGAGGCATCAGGTCTGCTCTTCTAAAATTACCCAGATGCACTATGCCTCTAGTCTACCAGGAAAGGTAACGGAGCTGCACTTAGATGAACAAAATAGGAAAGACTGTTTTTCACTCCTGGTTCACAGGGAGAGCCAAAATGCTAACTTTTCTCTTACAATTTAATTCATTCCTTATCTTCTTTCCTAACATCCCATAATAGAAAATAGCAAAGGTTATTAATTTCTAAAACATCTTGATGAGCTGTAATCCTGGCCACTGGAGTGTGATTTAATTTACATATTTCATTCCAAAATATTTTAAAATGCAAATGTAAGTGTTCAGAAGTCAATCTGGTTAAGATCTTTCTAACATGTGAGTAAAGGTTAAAGTTGTTAATGGTGTGTAATTGTTACTGTGTACTGAAAGTTAAAAGTCATCTTAAACAAGAAATTTAAATGGTAACTTAGACAAAATTGCTGAACATATCGTTGCCAGGGTGCCACGTGTGTGAGCATGGAGGGTGGAGGGAATGATGTCTCAGGCCAGCATGGAGAAATTCAGAACTGGCTATTTTGCATTAGGTAAGTCCTAGACAGGCTTATGCAGAAGTATCCTATCCACCCAGCTTGCAGTTTCCCATTCAGTATCTAAAGTTTCATTTGTCTACACAGAAAAGATGAAAAATAAAAATAAGATGGTATACCCTGCAGTATGGATTAACAGCCAACAATTCTATTTTAGTTTCTAAAACACTCCTTAAAAGAAAACATGTTTTGAAGCAACAATTAACAAAAATGTATGCACTCTCACTCTGCCGAGACGTGAACAAAAAATTAATTTGTATCTAATGAGCACTAAGTGGACACATATGTTCTGAGCAAGTTCTATCTTCCCAGCTTCTTTAGCAAACCTACTGTTAAAGTCCTTCCAACCCCATGTCTGCTATTGCATAATATTCTTATACTGTGGGGCCACAGAGTGATCCAATCTGCCATCTAGAAGGCCCGTATTAGCCATTGCCAGAGATGTCTCTAATTTTGTATATTTGGCTGTTGCAAGTTTCATAGAGATCTATTGGGTTTCATCATAATCTTGCATCTGGAGGGCTTCCTGCTTTCGTGGTGGTCATCATTTGATGGTCACACCTGATATCTCCTCCTACTCTGCCTCTCTCTTCCCTGCCCTCCCGTATCCATGGTCTTTGCTCGGCTTCCATTGCCCAATGCGGTTCTTTTTAATCCCTGGGGTTGGTTTCCTTTAGGGAGAATTCTTAGCAATCAGATATAATTTATTTTCTGAGGTATTGATCTGCTCAGGGCCTTTCTTTATTGAGCACATTTTAATTAGGAAAGGGAGAAAACTTTTGAAGTTACTGTTGGTCCTGCTCATATTTAATTCACCATCTGAAGACAGCTTGGGATGTCTGTTGTTTTGTTTCCCTCCTTCTTTGTTTTTTTTTTTTTTATTTTTTTTTTTATTTCAGCTTATTATGGGGGTACAAAAGTTCTGCATAGATATATTGCCCATGTCCCTCCCAATCCCCCGAGTCCGAGCCTCAAGCGTGTCCATTCCCCAGACAGTGCACA
>JAQIFY010004892.1:0-11431 GCA_028533085.1 Varecia variegata | reverse complement strand
GATTACAGGCGTGAGCCACCGTGCCTGGCCAAGACCATGGATTTTGAAGCTGGACAGACCATGGTTTGACTCAAGATTCTGGAATTTAGTAGCTGTGGGTGCTCCTCACTTTTAACGTGGAGATTAACAGGGATAATTTATAGGGGTTGTTGTAGGTAATACATGAGCCATTGGCACATTGCTGTAGGATCCTTGCTATCCCTATGAGCGTGCTGGGTCAGATATAGTGTTTAGTACACAGTAAGTGCTCAATACAAGGTAGGAAAATATTTTTTCCCACAGTGCTTTGCTCTTAATCATACTTAAAGAGATGTAACCTAAATGAAAGAATAGATCATTAAAAGCCACAGGAAGCATTATCAAGGGCGTAAACAAACATTTCTTCTTCCTTAGGGAAGATAGTGTCTGGGCAGTGGCTCTGAGAGACCCTCTATAACTAGCTCACTGAGGTCTCTAATCCAGAATGAAACTCTTTTGTCTCCTGTTATCTATGGTGTTAGGAAAGGATGCTGTCTCATCCCTAGGACAGTGGCCTCCCGGCAAAGCCACAACCAGAGATCATATTTTTCAGCTCAGCAAGAGAACCAAGATTAACCTAGACATTTTGATTCTCAAGGTGTAGAAACAGAAGCAGAGGGGTCTGAGCTCCAAGCTGTCACCTTTTCAGCAGGGCCCTGAAAGAGATGAATGAGAAGCAGTAGAGACAGCACTGTGGCTCCAAGCTGAAGGGGGTGAGTTCCTGCCTGCCCCGCTGGCCGCTGCAGCAGAGTGGCTAAAAGTTCAACCCGGGGGAGCCAGCCCACCTGAGTCCACCTGCTGCTGCAACTGGGTAGCTTTGGGACTTTGTGCAAGTTACTTAGCCCAGTGTGCTCATCTGTAGAATGGGGGTAGTTGTAATGCCCCATGGCATTTAGAATAATTCTTATCCCATAGTTAGTGCTCAGTAAATGTTTTTTTCTTTTCTTTTCCTTCCCACCCCCTTAACTTCCATTAACTTTCATGGTGTATAGCCTCTCTCTCTCTCCTTCTCTTTCAGTGACTCTTTCTTTTTCCCTTGCAGACTCTCCTGGAGGAAAATGGCTGCTGAGAACTCCTCTTCTGTGACAGAGTTTATCCTCTCAGGCTTAACCGACCAGCCCGAACTCCAAGTCCCCCTCTTCTTCCTGTTTCTAGGTTTCTATGTGGTCACCGTGGTGGGGAACCTGGGCTTGATAACCCTGATTGGGCTGAACTCTCACCTCCATATTCCCATGTACTTCTTCCTCTTTAACTTGTCCTTCATAGATTTTAGTTATTCCACTACTCTCACCCCTAAAATGCTGATGAGTTTTGTTTTAAAGAAGAACATCATTTCCTATGCAGGGTGCATGACTCAATTTTTTTTCTTCTGTTTTTTTGTTTTTTCTGAATCCTATATTCTGTCAGCGATGGCGTATGACCGCTATGTTGCCATCTGTAAACCACTGTTGTACACGGTCACCATGTCCCCCCAGGTGTGTTTGCTCCTTTTGTCAGGTGTCTATGGGATGGGGGTTTTTGGGGCTGTGGCCCATATGGGAAACATAATGTTTATGAACTTTTGTGCAGACAACCTTGTGAATCACTATATGTGTGACATCATTCCCCTCCTTGAGCTCTCCTGCAACAGCTCTTACATAAATTTGCTGGTGGTCTTTATTGTTGTGACCATTGGCATTGGGGTGCCCATTGTTACCATTTTTATCTCATATGGTTTCATTCTTTCCAGCATTCTCCACATTAGCTCCATGGAGGGCAGATCCAAAGCCTTCAGTACCTGCAGTTCCCATATAATTGTGGTTTCTCTTTTCTTTGGGTCAGGAGCTTTTATGTACCTCAAACCACCTTCTATTTTACCCCTTGATCAGGGGAAAGTGTCCTCAATATTCTATACTGCTGTGGTGCCCATGTTCAACCCTTTAATCTATAGCCTGAGGAATAAAGATGTCAAAGTTGCCCTGAAGAAAACTTTGAGCAGAAAAATATTATCTTGAAAATGATTGCTAAAGGGGATCAGAGTGTTAATCAGAGTGTTTCTTTTATTAGTTTTTCGGTGAGGGAGACAAATGCTTCTCCTTATAAAGGAGAGTGCTTTCTCCTTTATAATTAGAGAAAATTTTTAACTCTTGTTCTGAAGCACACTTATTCTCTCCACTGCTCACCCACCCCATCTATTCTAAGCATTATTTTATGAAAGTAGTTTCTATAATTCTAGAAGGTTTAATCTTGTATGGGCCTACAAAATCACTTACTCCAGCCTCCTCATACAACACACACTTGAGACTCACAAATATTTAGTAGGCTGCCCGTGGACACATATGTACTTGGTGCTGGAGCCAACACTGGAATCCAGTTTTTTGAATTTTAATCCACTCTTCTCTGCTTTCCTTTAGCCTTACTTCCTTGTTCCATTTTTTTTCCTTGGCATATTTCATTTTAAAGTTTATTTATTAATTTTTGTATTTAAATAAATCTAATTCTGTATACAGTGATGTCACCCAACTTTTCAAGGGTTAATTTTTAGAATATCATTTTTGCAAGAGTGTTGGAGGTGAAAAATTTGATTGATTTGATATTGATAAAAAGATAAGAGAAGTATATACAAATTTTGGGGTGCATGAGTGGGAACTATGTTAGGTTCCTTATAGAATCAAGTGTGGTGCCCATTGAGATGGTGTGCAAAGCTTCTAAGAGAAAGATATACAGATTCAAGGGAGTTAAAAATGCTGAATACAAGCTTCATTTTTTATTTACAGACTAAAGGAGATAGAATTGAGAGCCTTATTTCACAGGTCTAAATAATGTAAAGTACTAAGAGATAACTTTGGATGTCAGCGAGGCATTAGAGCCATAACAACAACTAGTTATTAGGGGTGGCAATTGACATTATATCTTAAGGTATCACATTTATCTGTGATCTTCTAATAGTAGGGCATAAGGGAAAAGGATAGTGGTCTCAGGAGAGGTCATATATTCATAGTATTGGGTAAACGGAGGTACAGCTTTATAGACAGAATCAGAAGAACAATTTTTTGGTCTGAACAGATTATTAGTGATAACAGTTCTTTCACAAGCAATGGCACATGAACTGGTTGGAAGATACTTTAATTTCTGAACTTTTCTTGGGAAAGTTCTCTTCTATTAGAAAAAGGAAACTTTGGATAAATGTTTAGTTTTTTTATTTCATGATATGTCTGTTCAATCAGAATGTAATGAAAGCAATGACAGTATGGGGAGGCTTGTGCTTTCTATAATACAGAAGAGGGGAAGATCACTGAATTCAGGACACTTGGGGATTGAGGGTACAGTGGGGGTGGTGGACAAGCAGTACAATATAAATGCCCACCGCTTTTTGAATTGAAGTGTAGGTTTATATAGCAAAGTCCACACATATTAAACACTGAATGAATTTTTTTCACATCCATAAGGCTATGGTTACATACTAACTACCACCTAGACCAAGATGTAGAAGATTTTCATCATTTTAGAGTATTCCTGCCTATTTTTTCCCAATAAATACTACTCCCCATTCTCTTCCTGGAAATATTCACTATTCTTATTTTTATCATCACAGATTTATTTTGCTCAGTCTTGAGCTTCATATAAATGTTAAATAGTGTATTTACTTTTTAATATCTGGCTTCTTCACTAAATATAGAGTGTCCTGTGAGCTTCATCCATAACATTGTTCTTGATTATTGCTGTTTAGTATTCTATTGTGTGAATATAAAGCAATTTACTTATCAGTTATCCTCTTAATGGACATTTGGCTTATTTTCAGGTTCTGTGTATTACTAATAAAGTTGCTATAAACATTCTTGAACATGTATTTTATTTGAAATATATACATTTCTCTTGGATATGTACCTAGACATGGATTTACTGGGTCAGAGGGTAGGCATATGTTTAGGCTTCTAAATATTACCAAATTGCCTCCCAAAATATTTAAATTGATTTGCACTCTTGTTAACAATTTACAGAAAAGAATGCTGATACTGATGTTGTACAATATTGCTTTAGTCTTTTGTTTTTTACATTTTCTAATAAATAATGATGTTGGACACTTCTTAAATGTTCATTAGCTATTTGGATATCACCATTTGTGAAGTGTCTATTCAAGTCTTTTGTCCATTTAAAAATAGTGTTGTTAGTCTGTCTCTTATTGATTTGAGTTTTAAACAGTATAGTCTGGATATTAGTCCTTTTTCAGACATAGACGTTGCAGTTATCTTTGCTCACTCTGTGGCTTGCCCATTCACATGACTGCTGTCAGTGATGTCCTGGTAACAAATGTTTTAATTTTAATGAAGTTCAATTTATCAAATTCTTCTTTTACTGTTAGTGCTTTGTCCTGTTTAAACTCTGCCTACTATGTAATCACAATGTTATTTTTATGTTTTCTTTTGAAAACTTTATGGTTTTTCCTTTAATATTTAGATTATTGATCAATTTCAAATCAGTTATGTATAGTATAAGGTGAGGCTTTTTTTTTACGACGATATTAAATTGGTTCAGTATCATTTTTTGAAAAGACCCTCTCTCCTGTCTAAATTGTATTGGCTATATTTGTATGGGCCTACTTGAAGATCAAGTGACAATATTATTGTGAGACTAGTTGGAGAAAAGTTGGTTTGGAGCCAAAGTGCTATTTTCTACCAGTACAATAGTGAATAACAGTAATAAAAACAGACATTCTTGTCTTGTTTTGAAGTGAAATTACATTTATTCCTAAGAATTTGATACCTTTTATTCTATTTTATTTTTTTAATTTTTTAATTTTTTTTTTTTTGAGACAGAGTCTCACTCCGTTGCCCGGGCTAGATTGAGTGCTGTGGCATCAGCCTAGCTCACAGCAGCCTCAAACTCCTGGGCTCAAGCGATCCTCCTGCCTCAGCCTCCCGGGTAGCTGGGACTACATGCATGCGCCACCATGCCCGGCTAATTTTTTCTATATATATTTTAGTTGGCCAGATAATTTCTTTCTATTTTTAGTAGAGACGGGGTCTCGCTCTTGCTCAGGCTGGTCTCAAACTCCTGACCTTGAGCGATCCACCCGCCTCCGCCTCCCAGAGTGCTAGGATTACAGGCGTGAGCCACTGCGCCCGCCTTTTATTCTATTTTAAATGTATTTTTAAAATTTAATTTTTAATTATTACTAGTATGTAGAAATACAGTCGATTTTTGTATGTTGACTTTGTGTCAGCAACTTGGCTAATTTCACTTATTCTAATTGTTACTAAAATTGACAAAAGATGAAATAGGAATTCTTATTTATTTGTATTTCTGTGTACACAGTCATATCATCTGCAAATAGAGACAGGGTTGATTCTTCCTGAGTGATCTTTATACCTTTTATTTCTTTTATTTTCTTTATTGCAATAAGACCTCCAATACAATGATGAATAGAGATGAGAATAATGGCTATCCTTGTCTTGTTTCTGACCTTTGCGTGAAAGCATTGAGGCTTTCACTGTTGAATATGGTGTTTGATGAAGCTTTTTTTTTTCTTTTGTAGATGGCAATAATTAGACTCAGGGGGGTTATGATTAACAACTTTCATTTAAAAGTAATATTTTTTTTTCCTTGAGAATACAAGTGCATGGTACAAAATTAAACACTACAAAAAAAGTATGTAGTAAAATAAGTCTTCCTTTCCCTTCAATTCTCCCATGTTTATGTTCTTCCTCCTAGATGCAACTATTTCCAGAAATAATATAGGCATATACAAGCGTGTTTCTATAGCTATTTCTATTTATTTACATTTATCTATTATCTATCTATTTATATATCTAGAGACCCTCTATTGTTTTAAAGTTCTGTAAAAGGGCATTTAGGGATAAGACTTCCAATAGAAATGGTTTAAAGAGGAGGGAGCACAGGACATTACTGGGCAAGAAGAAGAAGAATCAAAGCTAGAAGAGGCATGGGAGAAGGTTGAACAGGAAGGAAGAGGAGAGTGGAGAACAGAGGAGGCAACAAGCCAGCCATGGTCCTTTTGGCTCTGGAAACATTTTGGTTCCTCCTGATTTTCTGTCTCCACCCCATGGTTTGACTACCTGTATCTCTGTTTGGCTGTTGCTGTGTTGGGGTAAGAGACATTGAGTGCTTAACGTGCCAGAGTAGTGAACATTTTCAATTCAACAAACACTTATACATTTATATATTAAATTATTTATCTATTTAAAAAGACAGGACTTGGTTTCAGCTCTAAGAGATAAAGGGCCTAGAAGTTATCACTCTTATCCTCACAACAAGTAAAAAGTTAAACAAACAGAAAATGAACTACTCTTCTTAGATCCATTACAAAATTGAGGTCACAGGACAAGCTGACTCCCTGAAAAGAGAGAGCGGTGAGAACAGATTCACAGCCTACCTGGCGCGGAAGCTGCTGGTTAATGTATACGAACGCACATACACTTAAGTGGTAATCCATGAATCGCTGGAGGCTGAGTGTGGAATAGCTTGAAAGGTAAAAACTCCCAGGGTCCTAGTCTTAGGGGGAACCCTAAGGGAGTTTTTTGGGAGTTTTACCTCCAGGAGCCCCACCAGGTTCCCATAGTGAAGATCAGGGAAAATTTCCCCAGCTTTGGACAGAGGGAGGGGAAATGGAGCCATGTGAAGTACACTCAGAGCTTTCTGTTCTCTGCTTGACCTCCCAGAAAACTACTATATCACAATATAAACGATGCTGGGGGAGGGAAATACACAACTCCAGACCCTTCCTGTTCCCTCAGACTTCCTGTCTCACCTATGGGGTATAAAGATCACTTATGAAGGTCATAGCCCCAGGGAACAGGCACATTGAAAGACCGAGACCTACTCATCACAACAGAGAATGTTTTGCCTCCCTGTGCCTTACCATCACATCAGTAAATCTGTATAACGGGGGGTTAGAGCTGAAAGAGCTGTAAGGCCCAGACTCTACTTAATAGAGTTTCTATGGGAACCCCAAGATAGTAGAGGAGACAAAAGGACACTAGAGGCAATTGAAGCCTTAGATACCCACAGCTACAGTAAATACAGTGTAAGTCCTGGCCAGCTAAACATAAAACCTCACATTAAACCACACACTAAAACCTTACACTACAGTTTTATTTGCCTCAGTTCCTATTGCTCAATGCATCCTGTCTAGTTTTCAACAAAAAATAGCAAAGTATGCTGAATGGCAAGATAAAGTCTGAAGAGAGAAAACATGCATTCATACTCAGATATAGCAAGGATGTTGGAATTGTCAGACTGGAGATTTAAAATGGCAGTGATTAGTATGCTGAGAGCTCTAATGAAGATAGTGGACAACAGGCAAGAACAGATGGACAATGTAAGCAGAGTGATAAGAACTCTAAGAAGGAATCAGAAGAAAATGCTGGGGAAAAAAACAAACCAGTGTAACAGAAATAAAAAATGCCTTTGACAGACTTATCAGTAGACTGGGCATGGTAGAGAAAAGAATCAGTGGTCTTAAAGATACACTAAACAGAAATTTCCCAAACCCAGATGTCAAGAGAAAACAACTGAAAAAGTGGAACAGAACATACAAGAATTGTGAGGCAGTTATAAAACGTGTGACATATGCATAATGAAAATACCAGAAGAGAAGAAAGAGAGAAAGGAACAGAAGAAATATTTGAAATAACAATAATTGAGAATCTTTCGAAATTAATAAAACACCAAACCATAGATCCAAGAACCTCAGTAAACACTGAGCAGGATAAATACCAAAAGTCTACACCTAGCCATATCATATTTAAATGGCAGAAAACCAGACAATAAGAAAAATTTGAAAGAAGCCAGAGGAAAAATACTTATCTTACATACGAGATCTTATCTATAAAGGAACAAGGATAAGAATTATATCAATTTCTATTCAGAAACTATGCAAGCAAGAAGAGAGTGAAGTGACATATTTAAAGTCTTGAAGAAACCCCACGAACCTAGACTTTGTATACAGCAAAATTATCCTTCATAAGTAATGCAGAGTTAAAGACGTTATCAGAAAAAAAAAAAAGCCTGAGAGAATTTGTTGCAAATAGATCTGTTTTGCAAGAAATATTAATACTACAGGAGTTGTTTAGAGAGAAGGAAATGATACAGATCAGAAACTAAGATCTACATGAAAAAGGGAAGGCATTAGAGGAGGAATATGAAGGTAAAATAGGCCTTTTGTTTTTCTTATTTTTAATTCATATAATAGAGAAAGGATTGCTAAAATGATAATAGCACCAACATAGTGGGTAACCAGAGCTTATGAATAGATGCAATGAATGACAACAATGTTATAAGGGATCAAAGGGAGGAATTGGAAATACTCTGCCATAAGGTACTTGGACTACCCATAAAATGACATGATGTTATTTGAAAGCAGACTTAGAGTAATTGTAAATGTATATTGAAAACTCCAGGGTAACCACTAAAAAGTTTTAAAAAGAAGAAAAAAATAGGATCATATGAAATGTTCCTTTAAAACCAGAGGATAAAGAAGAAAAATCATATAATCTTATCAACAGATGCACATAAAGCATTTGATAAAATCCCACACCAATTCATGACAAAATTTCCTAGCAAACTAGAAATAAAAGGAAACTTTCTTATCATCATAAAGAACTCTACGAGGCCGGGCGCGGTGGCTCATGCCTGTAATCCTAGCACTCTGGGAGGCCGAGGCGGGTGGATTGTTTGAGCTCAGGAGTTTGAGACCAGCCTGAGCAAGAGCGAGACCCTGTCTCTACTAAAAATAGAAAGAAATTATATGGACAACTAAAAATGTATATAGAAAAAATTAGCCAGGCATGGTGGCGCATGCCTATAGTCCCAGCTACTCAGGAGGCTGAGGCAGGAGGGTTGCTTGAGCCCAGGAGTTTGAGGTTGCTGTGAGCTAGGCTGATGCCATGGCACTCTAGCCTGGGCAACAGAGTGAGACTCTGTCTCAAAAAAAAAAAAAAAGAAAAAAAAAAAAGAACCTCTACGAAAAACCCCTATTGCTAACATTGTATTTATTGGTGGGAAACTAGGTGCTTTCCTCTTAAGATGAGAATGAAAACAGGATGCCTCTTCTCACCATTGCCATTTAACATTGTACTGGAAGTCCTAGACAATACAATAATAACAAAAAAGAAAAACATACAAGTTGAGAAGGAAGAAATATAACTTTCTTTGTTTGCAGCTGACATGATTGTCTATGTAGGAAATCCCAAAGAATGGACATAAAAAAGACCATGGAACTAGTAAGTGATTATAACAGGTTGCAGGATACAAGGTTAATATAAAATATATGAAAAAGTTAATTGCTTTCATATATACCAGCAATGAATAAATGGAATTTGAAATTAAAATCACAAAAACATTTACATTAGCACCCAAACAACAGAAATGCTTATGAGTACATCTAGCAAAATATGTACAAGATCTATATGAGGAAAAGTATAAAACTCAAATGAAAGAAAACAAAGATCTAAATAAATAGAGAGATAGTCCAGGTTTATGGACAGGAAGACTCAATAGTGTTAAGATATCAGTTCTTCCCAACTTGATTTATAGATTCATTGCAATCCCAGTCAAAATCCCAGCAAGTTATTTTGTGGATATCAGCAAACAGATTCTAAAGTTTCTATGGAAGGGGAAAAGGCTCAGAATAGCCAGCACAATACTGAAGAAGAATAATAAAGTCAGAAGACTGACACCACCTGATTTCAAGACTTATGATAAAGCTACGTTGTTCAAACCAGTGTGGTATTGGTGAAAATACAGACAAATAAAGCAAGAATATAAATTCATTGAGGGCAGCATCTGTGGTGTCTGTCTGGTTATCTCAACATTGCTTGGGAGAGTAACTGACATACAGTAGATGCTTAGTAACTATTTAGTGGAGGAAAGAATGAAGATTCCAGGAGGTTGAGAAGAATGTTTTTTAAAAGAAAGGCCGTATCTGATTTCCAGAACCTATGATATTGAATATATTTGAAGAGAACACACAGCATTTCAAAACGGAGGTGAATGGCACATTTCCTCCGCAGTGGTGGCTCTCTGATCCTGCTAGTTCATCCTAAGTCCACCCTTAGCCTCCACTGTCCCTGAACGAGAAAGATCTTTCCTGATATGACTCAGGTCTAGGGAGGAAGTATAGTGCATACAGTCAGAAATTAGCTTCGTTAGGGCAATGTTTTGTAATAAGTGGAGATTCTATTTAAATGTTTCTGTCAACTCTCCTCTTCGTAATTTTATCTAGCAGTCACTACTGTTCCTCAGAGAACAGGTATCTCTGTGTAGCAAAACTCGGGAGGGGCACTTTAAGTTTGGACTTCATAGGGATGGCCAAATTTTTCTTAGAATGATCGAACCCACCTTTTGCTAGGAGAACTAAATACACAAGTATAAACCACACATTATAATGAAAACACTGTTGAAAGGGTTTATCCCTGATTATAAATTTCTGTTCCTTCTGATGAAGGAACTGGGACTGCCACTTGATCATTTATGGAAAGGAGGGGTACATGGCCAGTGAGCTGAAAAGGGATTCTGCAATCAATCAATCTGGATTATTCTTCAAGGTGCTGGGAATCTGCTCTCACTTTTCAGTTGCCTTATGCTATCTTTGCAGGGATGATGGCACCTTGCTTTTCTGAGCTCTTAATAGGGTGCTCAGGCTTTGTTTAAGCACCTGCTCAAAGTCTGAGTTTTGAAAAATGTATCAGATTTAAAAGCATATATATATGCGTGTGTGTATATGTACACACACAAACACAGTTATATATGGTTTAGAAGCACCAAATTCAATTTAGCTGACACGTTGGAGTTGTCCTTGTCAGTGGCAAGAGGGCTGGAGTATTTATGGTTGCACACTAATTAGTCATTATTTTGGGGCTGCTTGCAACGAACACAAATTTCTAGGCGCTTTTGCATCTCCTGCGTAGGCAAACCAGTCTCCAGCATCCTGAGGCAGGCTCTCTGGCAAAGAGAAGCAGGTACAGGTGTTTGAATTTTGTGAAAGCTTGTTTGAAGCTGGTGTGCATAAACATTTGAAAGGGGATATGAGGGGATATAGATGGAACACTGACAGCTTGTGGTGCGCCTCCCAACTGACAGACATATTTTTATGTTACTGCGGTGACAGTGAAAAATAAAACACACACACAAAAACCGTAAGACATCTGACTTGTCCATTTGTCTCTTGAGCTTTTCCTGTTTTGGGTGTGCTTATCTATAGTTTTAGATTCTATGTGTTGGGTAAAGCTGTAGCTTTGCCCATTGGAATCAATTACTCTCCTTGGAATGGAAGGTCTGCTTTGCTGTTAGTGCATCCTGGCTTCCTCCGCCTTTGCTCTTCCCAGACATTTAGAGCTGAAACCACGGACTCTGTCCCACTTACCCTGGCCCTATTCCATTTCTGACAAAAACTGGCAGTTCGCAACAGACCCCA
>JAQIFY010004891.1:0-11432 GCA_028533085.1 Varecia variegata | reverse complement strand
CCCAGAGAGGTTTGGAAGCCTATTTGGGGGCCACATGTGCACATTCCAGATGGGAACACTGAGGCGGGGGGGGGGGGGGGGGAGGGCGGTGGCAGTGGCTTGCCCAGGGTCACCAGGGAGTTGGTAGTACAGCCGGTACTAGAACCCGAGGGTCCTGACCCGCACCCAGCCTAGGGCTGCTTCTGTCACCACATGCCCACTTCTCACACAGGTGGCAGGGCAGAGAGGCCACCAGACCCAGGGGCTGGACTCGTTCACACACACCCCAGCAGGGGAGGCACTGTCAGCGGTCGAGGGTGGTGCGGTGGAGGTCTGGGTGGAGAAGGGGCCTGGAGGAGGGGGTCCTGGGCTGACGGGCTGCCCCTGCCCCCCACAGGATGAGGGTGAGCTCTGCCTGAACAGTGTCCAGTGCAAGAGCCAGTGTTGTCACCGCACGAGCGGCATGAGCCTGGCCCGCTGCGCACACAAGGCCCCCGAGAACAGCGAGTGCTCTGTCGAGGTGGGTGCCGCAGCAGTTGGCGTGGGTGGGGGAGAACGGGGAGGGGTAGCTCAGAGGACGAGGGCCCTCGGGGCTGGGGGATGGGATCAGGGAGGAGGGGCAGCCTGGACGCTGAATGTGGAGGTGAGAGGGCGTCAGAGTACTTTCCCATCCATCCCGTCATCTCTCTGGCCCCTCACAGCTGAGCAGTGAGATGGGTGGGGCAGGGATTGTTGTCCCCATTTCATGGATGGACAAATAGAGGCGCCACGAAAAGATCAAGTTAGTGAGAGCAATGAGCCAGAGTGGAGACCAGAACCCAGGTCTCCCAGGCGCACAGTGCCCCCAGGGAAGTCGTCGGGAGAGACGCTGACAAGAGGCGGGTCTGCTGGTTCTCTGGGTCAGGCAGGGGGCAAGTGTTGCCCAGAGTGGACCCCCATAGCCTGTAACTCTACTGCCTCTGTGTCTCTGCAGTCACTCTATGGGGTTTACTACAAGTGTCCCTGTGAAAGGGGCCTGACCTGTGAGGCGGACAAGACCATCGTGGGTGCCATCACCAACACCAACTTTGGCCTCTGCCTTGATGCTGGGGACTCCAAGCAGTGAGACCACCCACCCACTCCTGCACCCAGCCCAGCACACTGCGGGACACTAGGTCCAGGGCCACCTCTGTCCTCCTCTACGACGTCTCCCTGGCTGGCCACCTCCCTGACCAGCATCTCTGTTTTCTGATTGGGCTCTTGGCAATTAAAGCCCGCCTGCACACCTTGCCCGGCCTCCTGCATGTCCTTGCTGTGTCAGCATCCTCCTTGAGGTTACATCAAGCCTTTGCCACCAGGGCAGGCTTCAAATGGGCCGGAAGAACAGGGATGGGTCTGGGGCTGGGGAGGGTGTGGCCGAACAGACTGGAGAGTAGAGACAAGGTTGGGAAGGAGGTCCAGCCAGTCTGGAACCTCCCCGTTTCTGAGGAGCAGTCACACCTCCTGGGATGCCCTTCCTTGTCCCTCACAGTTGGAGAGGGACAGGTAGGTATGTATATGCTCGCACTCACACACACACACACACACACACCCTCTGGTGGGGAGTTACAATGGCTTGTCTTCATTGCCCTGCATCAGAATTTACCAGTCCCGGTCTTGGGCTCTCACCCCTTCCCTGGGCCCAACCCTCAGATGTAAGAGCCGGCTGACACAGCCATGCCTTACGGGTCAGACCATTAGCAACTGCCATGGGCTTACTCTGTGCCACCCAATCCTCACAGTGATCCCAGGAGGGAGAATTCATCATCTCCGCTTTACAGATAAGCTAAGTTTCAGAGAGGTTAAGGAACTTGCCCAATAGCACACGATCAGAAAAAGCTGCCACAATACCCATCTGACTCAACCCCCTACCCTTTCTATGAGTCCCTGTTCTTTGCCCAATTATTCACACCTAGAAAAATGGTTGGAAATTGTAAGAAATTTAATTTTGGCTTAATGTAAAAGTGTTATACCCCCTGGAGCCATCAAACATGAGTTACCTTAGGCAGTCGTGCGGTCCCCACCCTCAAGGTGTGCAGGTGGAAGCTCGCCGACCCCCTGGCGAGACTGGAGATTCACACAAAGGGGGCAGGGTAGTGAACTGAATGAAATTTGCTGTCCTCCCAGCCCCAGGGCTCTGCGGGTCTGTGATGGATGAACCCCTAGTAACCACAGGCTTATGTGGTAGGACTGCATTCAGTTACAAGTTGCAGAAAACCCAAGTGATTACGGCTGAAACAAATAGGACTGTGTATTCTCACAAATCAAGAAGTCTAGAGATGGGTATTTGTCTGGTGGCTGGTGGCTCTGCAGTTCTCCTGACCTCTTCATGGTTGCCAGATGCCGTGGCAGCAGCTCCCAACATCGCATCCTCTCGCCATATTCTAAGGCAGGGAGTGGGTGGGCTGGGGGGATGAGGGGCAGAGCATTTCTTCTCGCATACCCTCTTAGATCTCCCCACATCCGCCGGGTGGACTTCTCTTCGTATTTCAGTGGCTAGAACTGGGTCATCTGACCGCCCGACCTGCGACAGAGGCTGGAAAGCACCCAGCAGGGGTGGGAACCTGCGGCCTTAAGGCCACATGTGGCCTTCTAGATTCTCAAGTGCAGCCTTTTGACTGAATCCAAATTTTACAGAACAAATCCTTTTATTAAAAGGGGTGAAGCTGAGAAAGATGAACTTTTCTGCTTCCTTTGGTGCTTAAAAAAGAGCAATCTTGAAATCAGAAGGCCGCAGGTTTCCCAGCCCTACATGGCTGTTGGGAAAGCAGGTGACAGTGTCTGCCACACGTGAGTTAGTGCTCCACGAGAGGGACTCACAGCACCTTAACCCAGTGGGGGCTTCAGGCCCCAAGGCAGGGGTGGGTCATATTTCTTGGTTCCCAGGTTCAGGCCTGGGGGAAATCTGCATTCATGTCTTGGTATATCTACTGAGTGACCACAGTGTGCCCGGCACTGTGTGTTAGACTGCTGGAGACACAAGGAAAATGTCCCTGGTTTCCAGAAGTGAGTATTGAGTTGGGCTCTGCAGAAGCAAGTGGCCAAGACCCCAATCATCTGCTCCCTCGTATTAAATCCTTTCTACTTGAAATACCTAGAGTGGTTGCTTTTCTGCACTGCAGCTAATGCAAGTCTGCCTGGAGAAGGCAGCATTTTGTTATGTTGTGGCTGTTGTTCAAAAGCACCTTCCTCACTAAGCCTTGAGCCCAGAGGAGTCACCTTTCCTAATGCACATAAGGACGTCCTGCGGCCTGTAGCCTCACCACTGACACTTTCCACCTTAACATCCTAATCCCAGGAGTTCGCTGCCTCCTTGTAACTTCTTTCTAGATCTGCTAGCTATTCAGCTATAGAAGCAGGGGTGTTTGCAGCCTTGAGTCCATAAAAATTCCTAACGCTGGGCCCCGCAGACCTACACTGTCTGATACGCTGGTGTGGTAACTCTTAGCCAGCCACATGTGGCTGTTGAGCACTTGAAATGTGGCTTATCTGAATCGAGATAAATGTAAAATACAAACTGGGTTTTGAAGACTTATTACCAAAAAAAAAGTTAAATATTTCAAATATTGGCCGGGCGAGGTGGCTCACGCCTGTAATCCTAGCACTCTGGGAGGCCGAGGCTGGTGGATCGCTCGAGGTCAGGAGTTCAAGACCATCCTGAGCAAGAATGAGACCCCATCTCTACTAAAAATAGAAAGAAATTATTTGGACAGCTAAAAAATATATATAGAAAAAATTAGCCGGGCATGATGGTGCATGCCTGTAGTCCCAGCTACACGGGAGGCTGAGGCAGGAGGATCGCTTAAGCCCAGGAGTTTGAGGTTGCTGTGAGCTAGGCTGACGCCACGGCACTCTAGCCCAGGCAACAGAGTGAGACTCTGTCTCCAAAAAAAAAAAAATATTTCAAATATTTTCATACGTTGATATGATGTTTTTATTGGGTTATAAACAAAATAGATTATCAAAATTGATTCCACCTGCTTCTTTTTAGTTTTACTTTTTTAATATGGCTATTAGAAAATGTAAAATAACATACATAGCTCGCATTGGTTCTCCACTGGACAGCACTGCTGTAGACTCTGTTTCTGCTGCTCTTCGGTGTCAGAGACCTGCCCCCTTTCAGCACGGCAGAGACAGTCTTCCCACAAGTGACTCCTGACTCACAATGGCTTGACTTACAATTTTTTGACCCTACTATGGTATAAAATCAATATGCATTCAGTAGAATGATAAATTACATGAGATATTCAACACTTTATTATAAAATAGGCTTTGTGTTAGATGGTTTGCCCCGTTGTAGGCTGACGTAGGCATTCGGAGCACATTGAAGCTAGGCTAGGCTATGATGTTCGGCAGGTTAGGTGCATTACATGCATTTTCCACTTAAGATATTTTCAACTTACAATGGGTTAATTGGGATGAAACACCATGGTAAGTTGAGGAACACCTGTACTTCCTCCCCACACTTTTTTCTAGATTCTAGTGGCAGTGCCCTCTATCAATGGCCACTTGTCCCAGAAGGGCAGCTGAATCTCCATGACTGGTGAAGGGGTCCAAAATATGCCACCGTGGCATAAAAATTATTTTGAGCTGAAAGTATTTGAGAATAGGCTTTTTTCTGAACTCCTTTATCTGCCTAAAAGCAGAGCCCTGCAGAAGAACTCAATTGTCATAAACCCTCTCCCCTGGCGTTTCTCAAAACCAGGGAAGATTGACTCACGGGAGAGGAGAGAAGTTGGCCCCACACTAAGCAGTCATAGTCGTGAAACTATTGCATCTCCCATCTCTTCTCCTAAGGGCCCGTTTATCTTCCCTCAAAACTGCTTTCCTGTAAGTGTCCTTTCTCCTCCTCCCCTTCCTCTATTAAGATGGCATTTAAGCCCCAAATTGTAACTTCCTCCTAGAGTCACAGTTTTCTGTGAACTCCCCTACATTCTCAATAAAAGTCTCTCATTTCTCTTGCTACTGTGGCTTTCATCAGTTTAATTCTCAGGCCTCCGACTACCGAACCTAACAGGGGAGAGGAAAACTGTTTCCTCCCAGACACTGGAACCAGTTTCGTCATGTCAGCAACGTGTCTTTTCCCCGCTCCTCTTTGTTTTTGTTTTTTTTTCATTAAAGGACACTGATGACAACTTGAGTCTTTTTTTTTTTAAAGAAGCCATATTATTTTCCCACATGAAAACATTTAATATTGCAAACAACTAAAATTTCCCCAAGTTAATTTTTTTTATTGTTTATAATTAAAGTGTACCACATGACATTTTGGTATATTTGCCTTGCCATACATAAAGTGAATATTATAGTCAAGCAAATTAATATACCCATCATCTCATGTGGTTACCTATCTTTTGTGTGTGAGAGTGGTTAAGAGTACCCAAAATCTCTTGTGGCAAATTACCAGTCAGTATACAATACAATATAATTGACCACTGTCTCATGTTGTATGTTAGATTCCTTAGACTTCTCCCTTCTACATAACTGCAACTTTGTACACTTTGACCTACATCTTCTCTTCCCACCCACCCCACCCTCCACTTTCCGCGCCTCTAGTAACCACCACCACTTTACTGTTTCTATGTACTCGATTTTTTTTTTTTTTGAGATTCCGTATGTAAGTGAGCTCATGCAGCATTTTTCTTTGTGTATCTGGCTTACTTCACTAAGCATAATGTCCTATAATTTCATCCAAGTTGTTGCAAATGGCAGGATCTCCTTATTTTGTACGCTGAATAATGTCCCATTGTATAGAGCCAGGCACAGTGGCTTCTGCCTGTAGTCCCAGCTGCTTGGGAGGCTGAGGCAGGAGGATCGCTTGAGCCCAGGAGTTCAAGGCTGCAATGAGTTATAATTGTGCCACTGCACTCTAGCTCAGGCAACAGAGTCAGACCTTGTCTCTTAAAAAATGTAAAAATAAATAAATTCCATTGTGTGTATGTATATGTATGTATGTGTATGTGTACCACAATTTCTTTATCCATTCATCTGCCAATGGACAGTTTGGATGTTTCCACATCTTGGCTATTACAAAAAGTGCTGCAATGAACACAGGGGTGCAGACATTTGCACAAGGCAGTGACTTCATCTCTTTGGGGGATATACACAGAAGAGGGATTGCTGCATCATATGGTAGTTCTATTTTTAATTTCCTTAGGCCTCTCCTACTGTTTTCCATAATGGCTGTACCAAATCTACATTCTCACCCATGGTGTACAAGGGCTCCCTTTTCTCCACACTCTGGCCTGCACTTGTTATTTCTCGGGTTGCTTTTATTGTTTTTGTTTTTGCTTGTATAAAAGCCATCCTAACAGCTGTGAGATGATGTCTCATTATGGTTTTTATTTGCATTTCCCTAATAATTAATGATGTTGAATACCTTTTCATGTGCCAGTTGGCCATTTTTTTTTTTTTTTTTTTTTGAGACAGAGTCTTGCTCTGTTGCCCAGGCTAGAGTGAGTGCCGTGGTGTCAGCCTAGCTCACAGCAACCTCAAACTCCTGGGCTCAAGTGATCCTCCTGCCTCAGCCTCCTGAGTAGCTGGGACTACAGGCATGCGCCACCATACCCGGCTAATTTTTCTCTATTTTTTTTTAGCTGTCCATATAATTTCTTTCTATTTTTAGTAGAGACAGGGTCTCGCTCTTGCTCAGGCTGGTCTCAAACTCCTGAGCTCAAACAATCCGCCCGCCTCGGCCTCCCAGAGTGCTAGGATTACAGGCGTGAGCCACCGCGCCCGGCCAAGTTGGCCATTTTTATATCTTCTTTGAAGGAATGTCTATTCAGGTCCTTTGGCCATTTTTTAATCAGGTTGTTTTGTTTTTTAGGGTTTTTTTGTTTTTTTTTTTGTTTTTTGTTTTTTTTTGCTATTGAGTTGTGTGAGTTCCTTATATATTTTGGATATTAACCCTTCATCAGATAGATGGCTTGCAAATATTTTCTCCCAGTCTGTTGGCTATCTTTTCATTTTGTTGATTGTTTCCTTTGCTGTGCAGAAGCCTTTTAGTTTAATGTAATCCCACTTGTTTATTTTGCTTTTGTTACCTGTGCTTTTTGTGTCCTATCCAAAAAATCATTGCCAAGACCAATGTCATGTAGTTTTTCCCGTTTTCTTCTACGAGTTTTATGGTTTCAGGTCATACATTTAGGTCTTTAATCCATTAGGAGTTAATAATTTTTGTATACAGTGTAACATAAGGGTCCAATTTCATCTTTTGTGTTTGGATATTCAGTTTTCCAAACACCATTTATTGAGGTGACTATCCTTTCCCCATGGTGACTTCTTGGTGCCCTTACTGAAAATTAGTTGACTATATAAACTTGGGTTTATTTCTGGGCTCTCTGTTCTCCCAGTCCGCTTCTAACTTCTTTTTTTTTTTTTTTTTTGAGACAGAGTCTTGCTCTGTTGCCTGGGCTAGAGTGCCATGGCATCAGCCTAGCTCACAGCAACCTCAAACTCCTGGGTTCAAGCGACCCTCCTGCCTCAGCCTCCCCAGTAGCTGGGACTACAGGTATGCACCACCAAGCCTGGCTAACTTTTTTCTATATATTTTTAGTTGTCCAGCTAATTTCTTTCTATTTTTTTAGTAGAGACGGGGGGTCTCACTCTTGCTCAGGCTGGTCTCGAACTCCTGACCTCGAGTGATCCTCCCGCCTCGCCCTCCCAGAGTGCTAGGATTACAGGCATGAGTCACCTCGCCCGGTCCCCTTCTAACTTCTTAAGACACTGGGCCAGGCTCCGTGGAGCTGGCCTGTAGTCCCAGCTACTTGAGAGGCTGAGGTGGGAAGTTTGACTGGGCCCCAGAGGTTGAGACTAGCCGGAGCCACACAGACAGGGAAACAACCCCATCTCTAGACATCGGGTATCCTTGGAGGCTAGTTTCCAGCCTGCCACCTCTCCTAGCAAGGCTGTTTCATAGACTTTCTCTGAACAGGAGGAGCTCACATAACACTATGGAAGTCTGGTTGTCTGTCTGATACATTTAATACAGGATAATGTATTCTACCAAGGTATGGTTTACACAGTTTTGCTGTGACTTACAAGGGGGTGTTCTAAGTACAACCATAGCTTTTTTTTTTCTTTTCTTTTTTTTTAGAGATAGGGTCTCACTCTATGGCCCAGGCTGAAGTGCAGTGGCATGATCCATAGCTCACTGTAGCCTTGCACTCCTAGGCTCAATGGATCCTCCCATCTCAACCTCCCAAGTAGCTAGGACCACCAGCGTGTGCCACCATGCCCAGCTAAATTTTTTTAATTTTTAAAATTTTTGTAGAATCAGGATCTCACTATGTTGCTCAGGCTCGTCTTGAACTCCTGACCTCTCAAGTGATCCTCCCACCTCAGCCTCCCAAAGTGCTGGGATTACAGGTGTGAGCCACTGTGCCCACCCACAACCATAGCTTATATCTGAACTCCTGAGCTCTTGCATCATAAGCCCAACATCCTGGAGGGCACTCTTGGCTCAGTTCTAGGGGCTTATCTTTTAATCAAAGGTATGGTTGAGTATGGAACCTTAGGTCCAAAATCTGAAACAGTTAACTCCAATATGTAACCTGAATATAACAGGGCTGCCTTGAGGCCTGCCTCTGCTGAGGGTGCACTGCACACAAATAAGCAGGCCGGCGTCAGGCTCTAAAGCCTCACAACACACAGAAAAACTTCCTAAAACTCCTCTGGACTCCCTCTGCCCCATGCCCACCTTGAGCAGTCGCGCTCCAATCCAATCTTTCTTTCCTCACTCTCTTTCCTTCACTCTCCTTTCCCTTCTCTTCCTGCCTCCCAGAAGATCCAGATTTTGGACTGGTGCAGTGGCTCACACCTGTAATCCTAGCACTCTGGGAGACCGAGGTGAGAAGATCGCTTGAGCCCAGGAGTTCGAGACCAGCCTGAGGAACAGCGAGACCCCATCTCTATTAAAAATAGAAAAAATTAGCCAGGCATGGTGGTGCACACCTGTAGTCCCAGCTACTCGGGAGGCTGAGCCCAGGAGTTTGCAGTTGCTGTAAGCTAGGCTGATGGCACAGCACACTAGCCCAGGCAACAGAGCGAGACTCTGTCTCAAAAAAAAAAAAAAAAAAAAAAAAAAAAGAAGAAGAAGATTCAGATTTATCACTTTCAAACTGTGTGACCTTGAGCAAGTTGCTCAATCCTTCTCAGTTTCCCCACCTATAAAATAGAGGCGATAACAATACAGGCCCCTCATAGTCTCATAGTTTGTTGTAGGATCATGAGGCCATGTGTATAAGGCATCTAGAGCTGCCCCTGGCATCTAGCAAGTGCTCAGTAAGCACCACAATGCTGGATACACGTGTATGTTTCACATTTCTGAAATTTAAGGTCAGGGGAACTGAGAGATCAGGTATAAACTGGGTTTTCAGAGGGTAGATTACAGAGTGGGCTGAAGCCAAAAAGGGGTTCGGTTGGGAGGGGAGCTTAGGTCTCCTCTAGGGGACTTTCATTCATGCCCCAACTGGGGAAATACCTCAAGCCCAACAGTGTCCCTTCCTACTTCCTCCTGTTATAAGTAGACAGCGAGGGATTCCGGGTCTCCTAGGGATGAAAGTGGGTGCCGTTGCATTCCATCCCCAAAAGGGGTTTTCAGAGAGGCTCATGGGAGATCTGCATGCATAGTACGACTCAGGTCATATATCTCCCAACTGTCCAGTCAAAGTGGTTCCATGGTGATGTCTGAGCCATGAGGAGGGTCCAATCCAGACACTATATAACAAGACACAGACCATAACCAAGGACTCTTTTTCGCTATGACAATGGGTTTGGTCGTCATCTGTGGCGTATATATCTTGCTCTGTAAACCTATTTCTTGCTCCTGCTCCATAATCCTATCTTTCCCTCCTCAATAAACCTCATTTTCAGGCTTACCTTGCTTTCAGTGTGCCTGGTCATTCTTCAGCCAAGAGCACACCGAGAACAGACATTTCAGACTTCGACCCAACACTCCCTCATGCCCACCCCACTCCCCCAGCAACCTGTACCATACCACTCAGCCCAGTCCACCCAGGCCCCAGCTCTGTGGGCAGCAAACATTGAAAGCTCTTTATTTCAATGATGGTACACTGTTGGTGGAGGCTCTGGGGACCAGGGGCAGGGACACATAGTTCTAGGTAGGTAGGATGGTGGGTGGCAGAGGCAGCAAGAAAGAGAAAGCATTAGAAGAACATTTTCTTAGCTGGCTTCTTTTTTTTAATTTTCTGACAACGGCCATAGATGATTCCAAATGATTTCTCATTCTTTGGAAATACACAAGTCAGGTTCAGCTTGCAGGGACACTCGTTATACAGGCCTACAAAAGTCAGGACTATGACCTTGGCCTTGGGGGCTGCTCTCCCCTCAGCCCCATGGGCAGCCCCCAGGCCCACCTAGCCCAGCTCCAAGGCCATCTGCTTGCCCACAGCCAGGAGGCTGGGGATAAAAGACCGCAGCCCAGCTGCTCAGAGTGGCACCTCCGGTTGCCTTCTCCATGCTGGAGTTGCTCAGTGCCCCCCAGCGCTACCCTGCCTGTCATGGACTCACCTGCCTGTCCCAAATCCATGAACACACTGTGGTGGGCCCCCATCTCTTCTCCTTAAATCCTTCCAAGGGCAAATCAATTCCCCTCTCTGCACACCGGGCTCAGGGGCTGCCTCAGCCCATCTCGGGCCAGGAACACCTGGGGCCACAGCAGAACTCTTGGGGCTGGGTGAAGAGGGGGCGTCCAGGGCAGAGGTTGCACCTAGCTGTACCCATTTTCTAAACTACTTTTGGGGTTTGCTGAGAAGACCCCTGGAGAATGAGATCCCACATTACCAAGTGAAGCATCACCTCCCCGCCACCCGGGATTCCAAGCCCCCAGGCAGGCTCCCCATACCCTTGGAGGTGCAGCCCCAGCTCCGGGTCATTGCCACCCACCTACCCTTCCCCCTTTGCCAGGAACTGGGCCTGCCCTGGTCCCCCCTTCCCCTGGCTCCCTGTGAGCTCCCCCGTGGCGAGGACAACCACCTGCGTGTGACACAAGCTGCCCTCGGACCCCTTCTTGGCGCAGTGGAACTTGCAGCCATGGGGCTCCCGCCGGCAGCATTGACTTTTGCACGGCTTGGTCTGGACGCAAATCTCCCTGAGCTCCTGCCGAGAGACGCCCCGCCCGCCGTGCTTTCCCCTAGCTCGGCTCCCCACCGCCCCCCCACCTCGGCGGCGCCCTCGCAGGCAGGGCGGTGTCCAGTTGGGACGGGGTACATCTGTGCGGATGGAGGGTGCCTAGAGGGGACTGAACAGTTTTTAAAGGTGTACTTTTAGTGTCCCCAAAAGGGGTTGCTTCTCACACACACCAGGGTGGGCACTGCCTCCTGTGGCACTGTTAGAGCCGGTTCCCCTCGGCCCCAGTAACAGAGAGGCGGAGTCGCCGAGGCTGCAAATGGCAAAGGAGTTTATTTACTAGCTCGAGC
>JAQIFY010004890.1:0-11436 GCA_028533085.1 Varecia variegata | reverse complement strand
TGGACACAATACATGGAATCTGTTTTTTTGCATGAAAAGTAGAGTCCAAGGAAAAGGACTCAAATTCTGTTGCCACCTTTCGGTTAACCCGGGTAAGAATGTGCATAAACTCAAGCTTGTGAGCGTACTGTTTCAGCATAGCACAAAGTGACTGGATGAACCAGGAGCCATCCTTTGAATTTCGCCAGGAATAGTAACCAGGTGCTGTGGAGTATGCATACAAGAAGTCGGCCTCAACTGGTATTTTCTGACACGCCATGTGATCGTCGATACTGCTGTCTGTCTCAATGCCACAGTCCAGTTCAGTACCTCGGCAGGCCTGAATAATGAAAAGTTTGGGTTTTCCAGTTAGACTTCTACAATAATCCCCTCTGAAGAAACTTGTTATTTTTTTCAGGTCAACAGGTCCATTTGTCCCCGAAATTATTCCTTCTTCACCATGGCTTAGAAGCACGCAAATAAAACTGCTCCTTTTGCTATGATCTTCTTTAGAAACATTGCGCATCAATTCCACAATTTCTTCACGTGTAAGATCGTTTTTATTTCTGACTTCGTATTTCAAGTTCATGAATGTTTCCCTGAGGTTTGCTGCATCTACATCTGTACCTGACCGAGATGACATTCCATGGCTTTTATGAAAGTTCTTATTATTAATTATTATACATAAACCCATTTCAGGATAATCCATTTTGTAGCTATTGTCCAAGGACATTCCAGAGTCCATTGATTTGCTTCCATGGATGATCTTTGCTTCCAAATTTTTAATGGATTTTGAATCCACTGAGTTTTCAGTATTCTCCATGGATACTTTTATTAACGCACAGCTGCCTCACAGCCAGCACCCGCTCGCCTGGCTCCGCGTCTCTCTTTTCACCTAATTTATTGCTTGCCTTGTGAGTTTTAAATGACATTTGTTGCCTCAAAGAAATTATAATGTTTATAAATCTAGTCTGCTGTTATTTTCTATGATAGCTCCTATGTTTTTATTTTGTTTAGGAAATACTATTTAGGGTAGTTATAAATTTTACACAAGAAGTATAATATGGAAAATTGGGCATTCATTTGGTAAAATTAGAATTATCTCTATCCACACACAAAAATAAATTCCAAGCAGAATATATATCTAAAGATGATAATTAGAAAATAGTACTTAGAAAAAATATATGAAAATATTTTCATGATTTTAATATAGAGATACTCTTCCTAAGCAAACATTTGTTAGGAAACAAGCACACTTAAAATTGTTGGTGGGAATATAAATTGTTATAATCTTGTCTTAAACAGCTTTATAAATATAGAGAGGTATAACTGACATCAAATTGCACACATTTAAAGTGTAATTTTGTAAGGTTTAATATATGCATATACCCATGAAACCATCACTGCAGTCAAGAGAGTGAATATATTCATCACCCCCAAAAGTTTCTTTTTGTCCCTTGGAAGTCCTTCCCCTCAACCAACTCACTCACACACACCTCCACCTCAGGCAACTGTCAGTATAGATTAATTTGCATTTTCTAAAGTTTTGTATAAATAGAGTCATACAATATATTCTTTTTTTGATCTAGCTTCTTTTATTCAGCATAATTATTCTGAGATTAATCCAGGTTGTCACATGAATCAATAGTTTATTCCTTTTTATTGCTGAGTAGTGTTCTATGTATACACTACAATTCGGCTATCTATGCGTGAGTCAGTGGGCATTTGGGTTGTTTCCAGTTTGAGGCTATTACAAGTAAAGCTGCCTTGAACATTTGTATACAAGTCTGTATGGCTGTGTGTTTTCTTTTCTCTTATGTAAACATACAGGAGTTCATGACTGGGTTACATGGTAATTATATGTTTAATTTTTTAAGAAATGGCTAAACTGTTATCCTAATTGTACCATTTTTCTTTCTGGAAGAGACTGAATTTCATATTAATTCTTTATATGTTTGGTAGAATTTTCCAATTAAACCATCTGGTCCTGCAGAGTTCTTTTTTTAGAAGTTTTAAAGCTATGAATTCAAAATTTTTAATGGTTATAGAACTATTCATATTATCTATTTCATTGGGCCATGTTTTCTTTTAAATTTACTCTACATTGTATGATTTTACATTCCCAGCAGCAATGAAAGTTCTAATTCCTCCATAACCTCATTAACATGTGGTGTATTCAGTCTTTTAATAATTTCAACCATTCTAGTAGGTGTATAGTAGTATCCCATTGTGGTTTTAACTTGCATTTCCCTAATGACAATGTTGCTGAACATTTTTTTAATGTTTGCTTTTTGTATTAATGTCTTCTTTTGTAAAGTTTCTGTTCAAATCTTTTGCCTAATGTTTAAAAGCTGATTTCTTTGTTTTTTTAGTTATTGGGTTTTGATAGCTCTTTATATATTCTGAATTACAAATCCTAAGATTTGCCAATATTTCAACTCAGCATTTGGCTTTTCTTTTCATTCTCTTAATAATTTGTCTTTTAGAAAAGCACAAGTTTTTAAATTTGATAAAAGTCCAATTAATTTCTTTCTTTTATGAATCATTGTATCTAAGAATTCTTTGCCTTATCCAAAATTGTAAGGATGTTTCTCCTAGAAATTTTATAATTTCAGCTTTTACATTTGGGTGTAGGACCATTTTGAGTTAGTTTTTATATGTGGTATAAGATATTGATTGACATTCTTTTTTTTTTGCATGTAGATATTCCATTATTCCAGCATCATTGCTTTCCTTTATCCACTTAATTGACCTTGTAAAAAATAAAATCAATTATCTATATGTGTATGGGTCTATTTCTTGACTTTCTGTTCCATTGTCTAATCTTGACACCAATGCCACACTGTCTTAATTCTTCTAACTTTATAAGACTAGAAATGAGGTAGTGTCGGCCCTCTAACTTTTCTTTTTGTTTTTCAAGATTGTTTTGGCTACTATAGGTCCTTTTCATTTCCCTATAAATTTTTGAATCAGCTTGTCAATTTCTATGTATTAATACAAGCTTACTGGTATTGGGGTTGTATTCAATCTATAGATCAATTTTGGGAGAGTTTGCATATTAACAATATTTAGTCTTCCTACCTGTGAACAAATATTAATATATTTCTATTCAGGTTTTCTTAATTTTTCTCAGCAGTATTTTAAAGTTTTTAATGTACATATGTATCTATCTCCTCTCTGGTACTCTGCCTTGCAGACTCTTGCTTCCTTTTCTTCCCCATACTCATATCTTGAGGAAGGCTGCTGGGCTTCATGTGGCTTTCTCTTTTTGCACTATGGCCTGCAAAACTCTTCTCCAGGCGGTAAGCTGGACATTTGTAGGGCTCACCTTGTCTGTTTTTCCTGTCTTTCCGGGATCACTGTCCTTCATTGCTGGATTTACAGTGCCTTCGAAACCATTGTTGCATGTATTTTTCCTAGTTTTTGTTTTATTTTTTGCAGTTGTTTTAGGCTGAAAGAGTAAAACTAGTCTCTCTTGCCCTATGTTGCCTAGAATAAGAATTAGCTGTTAGTCTTTTTTTTTTTTTTTTTTTTTTTTTTTTTTTTTTTTTTTTGAGACAGAGTCTCGCTCTGTTGCCCGGGCTAGAGTGAGTGCCATGGCGTCCTCCTAGCTCACAGCAACCTCAAACTCCTGGGCTCAAGCAATCCTCCTGCCTCAGCCTCCCGAGTAGCTAGGACTACAGGCATGCGCCACCATGCCCGGCTAATTTTTTGTTTATATATATTTTAGTTGGCCAGATAATTTCTTTCTATTTTTAGTAGAGACGGGGTCTCGCTCTTGCTCAGGCTGGTCTCGAACTCCTGACCTCGAGCGATCCACCCGCCTCGGCCTCCCAGAGTGCTAGGATTACAGGCGTGAGCCACCGCGCCCGGCCAGTTGTTAGTCTTTTCAGGGGACAATTTTGCCTTTTATATCAGAATTTTAAATGTGTTTGTCTTTTAACCCTACAATTCCAGGCACTCTTCTAGGTGCTGGAGATAGAGGAGTGAACTTGACAAACATATTTCCATGTATCTTCAAATCTAGTTGGGAGACAATCAACAAACAAAATAAGTAAGATATATACTGTATTAGAAAGTGATAAGAAATGGTGAAGAGAAAAAAATTAAATAGGAAAGGGAGATAGGAGTGGTGAATGGAGGGAAGCATGTCAAAGTTTTAGATACATTAACCTGGAAGGCCTTAGTGATGAGAAGAGTGTATTTAACTAGCATCCTGGAGGAATTCATAGAGCAAGCAATATAGATATCTGGAGAAAAGGCAATCCAAGTATAAGAAATAATGCAAAAGGCTAGTGTATTTGATGAATAGCAAGGAATATCTGTAACAAGTACTACGGTGTCTGAGCAGAAGCTCCCAAAATGATAACCCTTCAGAATAGTGTTACTAACAGTGGTGGAACCAGGAATATGACCTTGAACTTTATGGCCTCAATGTTCATCTGCTTGCTACTATGTCATAGAAATATACTCATGGCTTGTGATTGTTCATGTATTATTCCTTATCATTGTGTACCTTTACACAGGCCTGTCTTGTGTTCTCAACCTTGTAATTTCCATGACTTTGCAGCCTATTTTGACCTTTGCCTGATAGGATGTTCAGTTCTGACATTTCTCTTCATACTCATCAGTGGGGTTGATTTTGTCTTTCTCACTGTCTGGACAGGGATCCCCTTCCTTCTTCGCCACATAAAATGTGCTATCCCAAAGTGTATACGTTCTGGCTGAAAGGTCAGTCTTCCCAGAGAGTGGAAAACCCTTAAGTACATATGAGACACTGTGTAAAAATTCTAATCACAGCTCCTCCTTCATGCTTTCAGCATTCCTTATAGCATCCAAGGCACTTTGTTTTTGCTTTTTAATTTTATTTTACTTCTGTGTTTTTTGAATAGGTGATGTATCTAGGTATGGAATTTTAAAAGACCAAAATGATATAGGAGGGAAAAATAAGTTTTCCTCCCTCTTTTCTCCAGCTGATCATTATTCTTTCCTTGAGACAAGCAATGTAACCAGATTCTTTGGTATCCTTTCCAGAAGTATTGAGTGCATATGTGTATATGTGCATGTAGGTGTGTTTAGTGTCCTTCCACACCCCATCCTCCTCCATACAGTGCACCTGGACACCCTTTTCACTTGATTCTTATCACATCCTGTGAAGTAGGTGGTGCTATCCTCATGTTACAAATGAGAAAGCTGAGGCTCAGAAAAGGAGGTAACTTGCCTAAGGTCTCCCAGGAAGTAAGTGGAAAATGCAGGCCTGATGTTGCAGTCTTCTGTCTGTATTCTTTCCTCTGTGCTGAGAAGTTTCACGTCCTTCGCCTTGGGCATGATAGGAAATAGCTAAACACTTTTGAGCAACTGGAGTGGTTTAAGAAAATCCCCGCCAAATTCCTTTACTCATATTACTATTCATGTTGCTAGCTCGAGATATAAGGCTGGCAGGCATCAACCGGTGGGTAGCATTAGGAAGACAAAAATTTGATTTAATTATTCCCTTGATATCTTCTTCCTCCCTCCACAGATCTATTTAGGTCCACCTGAAGAAAGTGCTGCACCCCCAGTGCCTCCACCTCGGGTGACAGCAAGAAGGCACAAACCAATCACGATTTCAAAGCGCTTGCTGCGGGAAAGGACGGTTTTCTATACTTCGTCCCTGGATGAAAGTGAAGGTCAGTACTGAATGAGTGGCGATTAGACACAAACATGATATTGATGGGCAGAAGTAGAGGTGTGGCCATCTTTCTCAAGACAAAGGTAGACCTTTCCAGCCTCCTGGGCTTAAAAGCAGCCAGGGGGAAGTGAGGTTTGTAGTTTGTATTAAGACAGGAAATTAGTCCTTTGGAAGTGGATAGGATGAGGTTATAAAGGGAGCTCCCATGATCCCTTACAAGGTGAGTAAAGGATCCAAGATATTCTCATATCTTATGCCCCAAATACATTGAAATGAGTGTGCAAGATGCTTTCTGAATGTTCTGAGATTTTAATGTCAAGTACGGCTAACCTGGATTGAGTGACTACCATGTGTCAGGTACTGTGCTAGGTGCCAGTTGAAATTAAGACACATTCTCTGGCCTTGCAAGATAAAAGGAGACACAGATATGTGAACACACATAAATTCCATTCAATGGAGTAATTGCTGGTGTGGAGCCTATACCCATCTAAATGGGTCTGTGTCCCTATTACTCCACTGAGACCACTTTTGTCAAGGTTATCAATAATCTCCATGTCGCCACACCAAATAGCCACTCCACTGCTCTCATCATACTCAGTTTGTGAGTAGCATTTGACACAGTTGACCAACTCCTCCTTCTTGAAAGACTTAATTCACTTGGCTTTCAGGACACCAAACTTTCCTACCTCACTAGACAATCCATCTCCGTCTCCCTTACATGTTGGGATGCCCCAGAGCTTTTTTTCTCAGCCCTCTTCTCTTTGTTCTTTTCTTGTGTGATCTCATTAAGTCATATGGTTCTAAATATCATTTAAATGCTGAAGTCGATTTCCAAATTTATATCTCTAGGACTGATATCTCCCATCTATTGCCATCTCCATCTCCCTGCTCAACGGTTCTCCTTGAATGACTCATGGGCATGTGAAATTTAAAATGTGCAAAATGCAACTCTTGATTCTCTACTTCTCCTTAACCTGCTCCTACTCTGATCTCCCCCATATGAGTAATTGGCTGGACCAGTCACCCAAGTGCTAAGGTCAAGAACTTTGGAATCATCCTTGATTACTCTTTTTCCCTTTTCCCTCACATCTGATCCATATGCAATGCCTGTCAGCTCTACATGCCAATTATTTGGTAAATCCTACTATGATGGTTGAGCCACTATCATCTCCTACCTGGTATCCTTGTTTGCCTTCTTGCCTGCCTATAATACATTCTTCCCAGCAGCCAGTAAAATGTACATCCTTAAAAAAATCAGATCACATCACTCCCTCTGTCCCAAATTTTCAGCGATGTCTCTTCATGTTTAGAATAAAATTTACATCTTATTCTATATTATATTACCCCTGCTTGTCTTTCTGACTTTCATTTCTGAACTTCACTTTCTCTCTGTCTCCTTTGATTTGTGTGCTCTAATCTTATTGCTCTTGCTGTTCCTTATATGTGTCAAACGTACCTAAGGGCCTTTACATTTTCTGTTCTCTTAGCCCTAAACATTCTTCCTACAGAACTTCCATAAGGCTCACTCCTACATTCAGATCTCTGCTCAGTGTCATGGCCTTGTAGAGACCTTTTCTGAGCACTCTACTTAAATAGTTCTTTCTCCTCCTCCAATCACTCTCTATCCCTTTACACTGATTTATGCTATTCATATCACCTGCTATAATGCTATTTATTCACATATTTATTATCTGCCTCTCCCATTAGAATGTAAGATCTATTTTACCACCAGTTCCTAGAACAACTCCTGGTACATATTTCATGTGTTTGTTAAATATTTCTAGAAAGAATGAACTTATGTATAAGGAATGATGAAGATAAAGGGATCACCTCTTTCATAGAGGAGGTGAGCCAGCATTTAAGAGAAAGTGGAAGAGAACATTGAATACCTACTCTGCTGTACCGTAACCTTATTTTAATGGAATAAATTTGTTTGTTTGTATACAGTCCCCCTAAATACAAACTCTATTTCAGTATAAACATTTTTTATATACTTCCCAGCAGCAGTGCAGTATCTAGCACATAGTACAATAGATAAATGAATTGGGTTTCATTTGACCTATGGTCTAATTTCATCTTGGCCACTAGCTTGCTTAATAAGTTGAGCTAGTCAGTTCCCCTCTCTGGACCCCAGTTTTCCCCTCTGTGTGATGAGGGCTTTGTGCCAGAAGATCACCAATGGGATCACCCAATCTAGACAATTATTTTTTTATTTTTAACTTTAAAAGAAAACTGAATATAATTAATATGCCATAACATTTACCCTTTTAAAGTGTACAATTCAGTGGTTTTAGTATATTTTGTGTGAGCATCTTATTCTAGAACATTTCATCACCCCCAAAAGAAATCCCATATCTTCCAATTCACCCCTCTCCCAACCTATGACAATTACTAATCTCCTTTCTGTCTCTACAGATTTGCCTGTTCTGGACATGTCATGTAAATGGAATCTTTTGTGCCTGGCTTATTTCTCTTAGCATGTTTTCAAGGTTCATCAGTGTTGTAGCATGTATCAGTAGTTCATTCTTTATGTCTGAATAATATTCCATTGTATGGATATATACCACATTGTATTTATCCGTTCATTAGTCGATGGACAGTTAGGTTGTATTTAACTTTGGCTATTATGAATAATGCTGTTATGAACATTGATTCACCAGTTTTTGTATGGATGTCTATTTTCAATTATCTTGGGTATATACCTAGTACTGAAATTACTGGATCACATGGTCACTGTACATTTAAACTTCTGAAGAATCGCCAGGCTGTTTTCCAAAGTAGCTTCACCATTTTACTTTCCCACCAACAATGGATGAGGATTCCAATTTCTCCATATCCTCACTAACATTTGGTATAGTCTGTCTTTTTGATTCTAGGGGGTGTGAATCCATAATCTCATTTAATCTTCAAAACTCTTACCTAAGGTAGGTATTTGAGCTCTATTTTCTAATGAAGTCATTGGAAGCTCAGAGAGGGTGAGTAGTTTTCCCAATTAACACAGCTACCAAATGACGGAACAGCAATATGCATTCATATATCTTATTCCAAAGCTCATTTGTCTGCTATAACATATTACACTTACTGTATCCTGTCTGAACACTGTTCTAAGAAGGAGCCAATCCTTCTACTCAGCACTATTCTTTACCAGTATCAACCATTATCTTACCCCCAAACTTATTATCCACCCCCCCCCTTTTTTTTTAAGAGACAGAGTCCAGCTCTGTCGCCAATGTTAGAGTGAGGTGGCGAGATCATAGCTCACTGTAGCCTCAAACTCCTGGGCTCAAGCGACCCTCTTGCCTCAGCCTTCCTAGTAGCTAGGACTATAGACACATGCTAACACACTTGGCATATTTTATTATTTTTTGTAGAGACAGGGTCTTCATGTATTGCCTGGGCCTGGTCTCAAACTTCTGGCCTCAAGCGATCCTCCTGCTTCAGCCTCCTAAAGTGCTAGAATTATAGGCGTGAGCCTCCACGCCCGGCTGCCTTCGTATATACTATGGTATTTTCGTGAGTCCTTCTGTCATCTTCATGAATTACTCACACCCCCATATCTGAGCCCTTTCTATTCCACCTTTTTAACCTCTCTAGAATCCATCTCTGCTGCTTCTATTCCAATTTAGATTCTTTTCATTAGCAGTCCCCTAGATGGTCTCCCTATCTTAGTCTCTGTGGTCCAGTCCACTTTTCATAATAAACACAAAGTGATATCCTATAAACACATATTTGATAATGGCACTTCTTTGCCTTGCCCCACCCCCTAAAGTCATTGTCCTTTGCGGCCCAAAGATAAAGTTCATATTTCTTGGGAGGCTGAGGCAGGCGGATCGTTTGAGCTCAGGAGTTGGAGACCAGCCTGAGCAAGAGCGAGACCCCGTCTCTACTAAAAATAGAAAGAAATTATATGGACAGCTAAAAATATATATGGAAAAAATTAGCTGGGCATGGTGGCGCATGCCTGTAGTCCCAGCTACACGGGAGGCTGAGGCAGTAGGATTGCTCAAAGCCCAGGAGTTTGAGGTTGCTGTGAGCTAGGCTGACGCCACGGCACTCACTCTAGCCCGGGCAACAGAGTGAGACTCTGTCTCAGGGAAAAAAAAAAAAAAAAAAGTTCATATTCCTGAGCATGGCATTCACAGCCTCCATGATATAGCCCTAACCAATCTTAAAATATCATCTCCAGCTACCCACTTCTTTCATCTAAATTTGGCTCCTATGCTTAAGCCAAACTACACTTTTTATTTGTTTATTATTTTTTACATATTCTTAGACAAACCATGATCTTTCACTCCTCTGAGTTGTTTTTTGAAATGTCCTTTCCCGTTTTCTCCACTTATTGCAGTCCTTCAAGGCCCAGCTCAAATGTTACCTCTTTTATAAGACCCTCTCCATCCTTTCCAGGTAGTATTAGTACTGTCTTCCTTGTAGCACTTATTTGGATGATTCTACTTGTATTATAATAAATGATCTATTTCTCCTGCTTGACTCATGTGCAACCTCTCAAAGCTTCTCCCCACTACTTACCCACACATAGAGGAGAGGCTCCAGTTTCAGGCTTGGCCACGTGCCTGTTTGTGAGGCCTCCTAGTTTGATCCGGATTCACCTCCAGTTCTCTGCAGTTTCTGAGTCTGGTCTGTGTGTTTTCCTATGGAAATGGATGGCTGGTTAGGGAAAGGGGATAGCACTAAACTCTTATTACCTGACAAGAGCAATGAATTCTTTCTTCAGAAAGAAGTTTGGACTCTGGAAACAGACTTGAATATTTGAAACCTGGCTCTGCCACTTACTAGCTTTGTGACATTGAATCAGTCTGTGCCTTAGATTCCTTATTTGTAAAATGGGGCTAATAAGGGTTTACTACTTTATAGAGTTGTTTTGAGGATTATATGTGGTAATCCATGCAAAGCATTTAGAATAGGGCCTGGCACAGAGTAAGTGTTCAAATAATGGTATTTGTCATGATTATTATCATTGTCATTATTATTACCATTGTCATTATTATTACCATTGCCACTATTATCATTATTTTTATTTAGCACACCCAAGAACCTGGAAATGATTACCCTGACAGAAAGGCCTACCTCCAAAGTCACCATTGCTCCTATCATTCCATATCCTATTTTCCTGAGCTAGGAGAATATTCTTTCCTGAGTGGAAGGTAGCTTCTACCACTAGAGGAAGGTAGCCTTTCTGAGACTGTGTATGTGAATCTCTTTTATAAAGATTGGACTTATTAACACTGTATTTAGGTGGTGATTATACTATTACAGCCTGTAGGGCACAGGCAATCCCTGTTGTCTCCCCTAAAGGAGAGAAGGGATGGAATTTCCTAGGGTCTCTCCACTGGAAGACACAAGTGTTTAGACAGGAACATGCAACTGAAATGTTGGGCAAAAGCATTTGGGAGAAAGAATTCATGTCACCATCTACTTCATTTTTCAGAAAGTGTAGATGTGCTTGCGGTTACCCCTGAGTGCTGGATGTTTAAAGGTGGCCTCTGCCACAAGGCCTGTCCCAGAAGCCAAGTGATCTATTAGGTTGGTGCAAAAGTAATTGCAGTTTTAGCACTGTTGAAATTTGCCATATGATATTGGAATACATTCTTAAATAAATGTGGTTATGTTATACATCATTTTAATGCACATTTCTTGCTTTATGTTTTTTTGCTAATGACTTAATAGTAATGTTTGCTGTTTATATTTATTTTAGACTATGGAAATGATGTTAGACAAAAAACAAATTCGAGCAATTTTCTTTTTCTTTTTTTTTTTTTTTTTTTTTT